>VNKB01011763.1:0-15715 GCA_008042735.1 Drosophila leontia
TGAATTTTTTTTTTTAACATGCTGTAAAAAATATAATAAGCGGTTTTCAACAACCGTTTTAGTTCAACTAGAAGAGAATTTAATTCTAAAGAGAATAAGCCTTCATTCGTTTCAATCGGTCAAGTAGTTTTTTTGTTATCTTTCCCGCCAATTCGAAAGAATCGTAAAAATTAAAGAGGAGAAAACGCGCTTCAAAGTTCGCCAAGCGCCTGCAAACCTGCTGGGCGCTCCTTTGCTTTCATCTCTGTATCTTCGAAAATACTTCGAATTGGCTTCTGAAATTTTTGTGGTATATTCTTAGATAGTTTATCTATTGATTTAAGCAATAAAAAAAAATCGATTTTTTTTGGCCTCCTAATTCAGGAAACCCCCTTAAATTTTATAATAAATTGTAAAGTAACATAACAAATGTTTATTTACACAAATCAATTGGCGAACTAACGGGAAAGGAAATGGAGAAATCGAGAAATCGAGAAATGGAAAAATAGTCAAACGCGTAGTTGATCGAGACAGCAGACAGATAAGAAAAATAAGTACATTATTTATAATACCAAAAAATGGTCTTTGTATAACAATATAAATAAATATACGCTATATACAATACATAGGTGTACATTAAAATCTATGAATAATGAAAACCAAAATGGCGAAAAGTGTAAAATTGTGCATTCGTTCATGAAAAAAAAGGATGAAAGTAAACACCGAAAAACATTACAGATATATATCTTATATACTCAATCGGCACTTTCCGCGCCCCCTCCGCCCCGCGGAAGGCAGCCGGATGCCCACAACACAAGTAAATGCTATTAAACAAGAAAACTATTAATTAATTATGAACAAAACTATAAATATTTTAATACTCAAAGCATTATTACAAGAAGGTATATTTTAACATTATTTATGCGACATACTGCAAGATACAATATAAATAAATCCAGCGTAATAATAGAAACGTACATACTACAGTAACAATAACTACCGATCGATTAAAGAAGCCGCCGCCATCTGACACTCCCACAACCACAGTAACAGACCCACAAACGGATTTTTTGATCAATTTGTTTCCCCAAGAGGTATTATGTACATCCCCAAACCCCAGACACACTGAACCAATGACTACTACTGTAGTAGCTCCTGGATTAACACCGCGGCAAACAGCTAACAATAAGAAAGTCAAAGTATAAATCATGATATCGGAAATATGAAGCCTACAGCAGCCCTAGCATTAATTATGGCCAGTTTCAGATATGGCAAGCAGTGTATATTTAGTTTCGATAGCCAAACTGGGCGTCGCTAAGGAGCGGCGTACGAGACGGGAGTGGGAGATTAGGGTAGAGGTAGAGGAGGAGCAGGTAATGGGATGTAGACAACTGCAGACGAATGTAAACCACGTTATAATTACAACAATTAAATTATTATTAATTAATAATTATTATACACAAAAACTTATGCAAATGTGTAATAGATATATAAACAAAAAAACAACTGGCAAGTTAAATAAAAGATAAAAACAAAGAAAAAATGATGAAAATTAAAAAAAAAAAAACAAAAAAAAACACAGAAATATATATTATATATACTTTATAGACATTTAAACATGAAAACAAAACACAAAGAAGAAACTAAAAAATAAAGTTGCAAATAATAAACTTTTACCATAAAACTATTTATTATATGAAGTATTACTGCTGGAATTACCTTGCAGCCTGGCCTGATGAGACTATATAAGCTATGAGCTAGCTTGGTCTGGAAATATCGGGGTCATTTCAGTTGTTGGACAAGCTGCTCCTCTCGTGATAGGCAAATTTTGACGCAGGATTCGGACTCTACGGATTATAATACCCTGCAAGGGTATAACAACAGGTGGTTGCTGGATGCTGGGTAATTCTTTGTAGTACTTGAAATAACAATTTATTCATACTTTTTTTAAGCATTTTGTGTATTTCGCTTCAGCTATACTATAGCAAAATATGTAACATAGGAAGTTAGTAAAATGCTACTGCTATTTGTCAAACTTTGGTACTTGATGGAAACTGTTGTCGTAAGTAAGCAATCTAAAGGTAAATTGCATTTTGAATATTAAGCGTTTAGTCTCCTGGGTTCTTTGTTTGTCTAATATTAATATAACTCTAAATGCTGGGTTCTTTTAGTATCGCGTTATTTTATATTTTTGTTTAAGGAAACCATAAGAACGGATATAATTTGGCTAACATAAGCATAGTCTTTTCTGTTTTCTCGTATTCAATAATATATTCAGTACCATAAACAAAGTATATCACCATTTTTGGAGGGTCTTGAACTCACTTCGCTTTCACTTGAAAATACATGACGCTCGTTAGGAGGTTTCGTTATTATTTTGTGGTAAATATTTTACCAACGGCCTACTATTAAACCCGGGAACAAGCTGCAGGTGTAGGGTTTCTTTTTTCAGTTATCAATGAAAATAGGGAATCCAAATTTCCCACCGAGTCAGAGCTTGGTAGTGGTAAACTTAAGGCAAGGCCAGAGCTACTCGTACTTAGAAAACGCAGCAAACATCATTCTGTGTGTGCCTCGGGCCAGCCAAAAGAGTGTGGGCGTCCGAAGTGGCAGTTATGGCCATAAATACAAATATGTTCGTTCGCGCAGGCAGGTATTGATCGAAATTGCCGCTGACTGAGAGTGTCGCTCAATAACATGCTCGCAGATAGCAGCAGCAGCAGCAGTCGCACAGTCACAGTTGCCGAATAGATGTGCAATTTTCAGAGCTCCGCAGCCGCAGGTTGGACGCCGCTTGCCGGTGATGTAAGCCTCGATTCTAGCTCGCCGTACCGCCGTCTGACCGCCGTCTACTTGTAGAATGTAAAGCGTCTGCAGGTCGCGCAAACTCGCCCACCCACTGCCACTGGTCGCTGCACGGTGAGGCGAGCTGCGCGAAGTTCTGGCTTGCACGCGATGCGAAGCACCAGTCGAGCGCCGAACGACGGGGAATGTCATTCTATCCAACTCGATACGGGTAGGTATTGCGCGATCAACAGGGTGCCCCATCGACTGTGGAAGTCCAAATGTGTTGTTAGAAGAACGCTGCCCCAGAAGGTGTGTTTTCGCTCATTGACAATGGCTAACGCGAGTTGTGCTTTGCATTCCGGATTCGAGTCGTGCCGCCAGTCGTCTGCGACTGCGCAGCGGGAAAGTGATCCAACAGTGACTTAATACGCTTCGTTAAGTCATTAAATTCGTCATGAATCATAATTGCTGTGTTGATATCTTAAATATTATGCCAAATACTCTATATGCAAGAACTTCGAGTTTCAATTTCCCAACACATAATCTATAACGATTAAAAAAGAAAAGTGAAGACTAATCAAATATGACAAATTAGTGTTTATAAAATTGTTCCGCCAGAAAGTATGCAATGAGGACCGGGTATTCCAAGGTCCGGTATTGCGACTTCCGTTTCAAGTATTTTGCCTAGCTGTTCATTACGTAATTTCATCCTATTTTATTGATCATAGCAGGGCTGATTGATGTTCTTTTTATTTACACTAACAAAATAATATCCTATACGACTCAATGACTGAACTACTCAAATTTCGAAGAAATATGTAGCCGTAAAGGGAACGACCCACCCGCTAAATTTTGAACCCAACCTCAGCCGCAAGACATGAAATACTGAACCAATTAATTAGCAATCCAAAACATTGATGTTTGTTTAATAATTCGGAGCTTAAGAGCTTTTTAGAACCAAGAACCGGAATTAGATTTTTGGGTAGTTTTTAATCCTTAATCTCAAGAAAAATTTAGTTGCAAAAATATGAATTACACTTTATTTCAGTATCATTTTTGATGTATGTATATAATGTAACATACAGTTTATTTTATAGTCGGGAAAATACTCAACAAATAGATAATTTAAATCAAAAATGTAGTATTAAGCCCAAATTAGAATCCTCCGACCTCGTTTCTAAAAAAAATATATTTCGTACTCGTTTAAATGTATTATTCAAAATATGATAGAATACCATTTTGTAGAGAAAACACTCATAGATTTTTTATTCTGTATTTATCTTTGATGGAAAATGAATGGTACCGCTCTCCAGGGAAATCGAAAGGTGACCCATATTTGAATGAGATCTGCCCAAAATAGAGGGCCGCCTCTATCAGTTGTCTATTTTGGGAGGTGTTTTTCTTTTCCTTTCCCGAAAACTCATAATCCGAAAGAGGCGCAGTCGATTCTTAGTTGCCCTAACCCGAAGTAGCAGAGAACTATAAATAAAATGCCATCAAACACGCGTAATATAACGAAAACTGCCGGGAAAACAACTCGCACACCTTGGTGGACTAGCGGCAGAGAAAGAGACAACAAAAAAATCGAGGTGACCGTTATCGGGAAGGCGGAATCCTCAACCCACCCATTATTTCGAATTAATCCCTTAAAATTCGGTTCACAATGGCCTCTATCCGGAGTGAATGCCAAGCAGAGACTCATTTTTACCCTGATCTGCTGGCAAACTGAGGGCGGGAGTACGAAGAGCTCATGAATGAAAAACAGCGTATACGTTTTCGAATTCTCCGACTTTCTGCGGATTGTGGATATTGGATGTGTGGCCGATCGACCAGAAGGCGGCTATATGGCCGGCAACAAGTTGAATTTTTCTAAAAATGAACGCACACGAAATAGCTTCGTCTTTGGCGTTAAATACAGACAACGACACCGAGAAGCGACAACGCATCTCTGCCGAAGAGCGGAGGAATTTGATTTTCATTTCTGCTGCTCGTCGTGCCCGCTGTTTTCCTCTATTGTGTGTGGGTCGTGCTCTCCGCCGCGGTCCATCTAAGGAGCATATTCCGAAGAAGCGATGCTTTCCGCGACTCGGCTTCCCGCAACTAGTTGCGTTTTGGATGTCAACACGATGTACACGCGTACAGTGGCAGTGCTGGTGATCCGACTGCCAGGGGAGCGTGAACTGAATTGCAGACCTCAACTGCCACTGGTTCGATCTGAGGGGATCCTTTGAGCAGCACCAGCCAGCAGACTTGACAGCCAAAGACTGATTTGAAGCCGGGTCCAAGGCCAATTCCCATTTTTCTGGGCACCTCTCTGTACAAACACAAGCACACAAAGGTAAACTGAACTGCCTCCTACCCATCTCACTCAGCAATCGGAAGCCTCCGGCTGAAACTTCAAAGTCGTTTTCCATCCAATGGGGCCGAGTAATTAGACCATTTATGGGCATTCTTTTAGCCCGAGGAATCGAATTTCATGCACAAAAACAACATTTCTGTTTCGGAGCGAAATTTCCCAGTGCATATGTGTGAGAGAGCGCCACTGGCTGGCCACGTCCCTCTTAGACATTTAAATAGAATTACCGCTGCTCAGGAGAGCAAGCGCGTGCTCTGTCCCCGTGTCCGTCTCTGCCTTCGTCTTCATCTGCCGGCGACCACGATCAGCAGAACAACAAAGCTGAGGGAAAACGTGTGTCTGCCTTGTCACGTCTACGTATACGTTATATTGCAACACGGTTTCCACTCTCTCTTCTAACTTCTTTGGCTTTCTCTTTCGCAGGCAGGATCAGCATGCAGGAACTAGCGAGGGCGTGCGAGCTTAACGGCAGCAGTTGCCAAGACGAGTTGGTGCCTGTAGCTCCCGCCGCCAGCCACCTGGAGCAGCTGCTGCCCACCATCAAGCTCGAGCACCACGACCTGGAGTGTTGGCTACCCACCCCGGAGCATGCGCATCAACGATTAGACCTCAACAGCACCCACTTGCTTCTGCAGGGCTCGGACGACCCCCTGATCTCGCATGGCGCCTCTAATGACGCGCACGACGAGGACCATCCCTTCAAGACGCTGATGGCGCGCAAAAGGAACGTCTCTGGGCAGCCCCATAACGGCACCTGCAGCCAACTGACTAAGCAGCAGCTGAAGGCCAATCTTCTGATGGGCAGCCGCAAGTTGAATAAGCAGCCCTTGTGCCCAGAAGATCCCCCTACTCCGTCCTCACAAAAGACACCGAAGCCGAACCAAAGCCAGGCCTCGAACAGGTCTCGGAAGCGGAACACCTCCACGGGGGCCATGAAACTGCGTTTCCATCACCAGGCCCTGCCCGCAGAATATGCCGCCCACTACGAAGCCACACAGTCTCGTCAGCAGCAGCGGTCAGTGCTCCCACAACCACCTCCCCAGCCCAGTCAGGCCCACGAGAACGTACGCAGCTGGCTGCGGAAAATCGCAGAAATCCAGCGCAGTGCGGAACGCCAGCAGCAAAAGCTGCCGCCACAGGCTCCTCGATCCGGACCACCGGCCTCACGATTGTCGCCCTTCCCACCCGTGTCCCCGACAAAAAGCGCCGAGCTACCCGCAAACCCGAAGCGGAGCTCCCTTAAGTACGCCGATCTGCCCTACATGGGGGAAATCACTCTGGACAACTACAAGCCAAGGCGCGGCCGAAAGCCCAAAAAGGCGGATATCTGCCACCTGATCTACAAAAATTATGGTACTATTGTCCCGGCTAATGTGGCGGCGATGCCAGTAAGCGCCACTCCGCCAACATCTACTGCCACGATTGTGTTGCCTCCAGAGGAGCCTTTGAACCTCTGCCTGCGGGATCAGAGCGGAGATCGGTACTCCATCTCCAGCAGCGACAGCGTAAAGCCCGCCACCACAGCATCGACGGACTGCGGTCTCTCCTCTCACCGGACATCTCCGCTGGATGCAGTAAAGCCCTTGACCCTCGAGCTGGCCGAAAGCGAGAATCATCCGATGTCCACCGCCAAGCTACTTTTCCAACCAGTGGGCCTCTACTACCAACAGCTGGTGGAGTCATGCAGCCTAGGCGGGGTTACCCTGCCTCTGGAGACCATAGAGAAGGACAACCAGCTTTCTCTAAAGATTCCCATACCAAGCGGGTTCTTTGCCAACGAGGCCGCGCCGCTTTCTATGCGCAAGAGAAAGCGCTCGGCCATATTTATCCCGCCCGTGCCCGCCGAACACTCGGCCAGCCCTCCCACTGAGGTCAGCATCTGCAAGTTTAAGTTCACGGGAGGAGCCAAGCCGACGCTGCAGGAAAAGAAGATGCTTTCGGTGGACGCGGAGGGCAACTACCGCTACTACAACGGCACCGGAGACAAGACCATGCGGGGCTATGAGTTCATCTCCCGAGATCAGCAGCAGCATCTGCAGCAGCATCAGCTTCAGGGCCAGGAGAAACTGTTCGTGGACATACCACCACCGTCGACGGACCTAAGCCTGGAGCAACTACACATACCCCCGGAGTCGCCGACTTCATCGATGCTCCTGCCTAGCAGCAACCACTTGGTGCCCGCCGTGGCACCGCACAGTCCAGTCTCGCCGCACTCCAGCTCTCAAAGTCCGATGCCAGGTGCGGTTTGTCCAAGGCAGCCACCGGGAAATCCGCCGACAGAGAGCGAGCACAAGAGGCGATTGTCGCGTCGTTCGAAGCAGCGAGAAAAGCTGGAGAAGACCTTCAAGGAGAAGGGCTTCCTTATCCAGACCCAGCAGCTACAGTCCGCGGAGGGAGCCACCTACTGCAAGTTCAGACAGCTGAAGAAATTCACACGCTACCTTTTCCGGAACTGGAAGGACCACATACCTGAGAGCGATCTGGCCAAGCACCAAGGCGGTGGTCGGGAAAAGAGTGAGGCTGTCGGCCATCTGCTGAGTCAGGAGAGCCATTCCGCCAGCCAGGCCATGTGAGGCTCCTTGAGGACACAAAGCACTGCCAAAGATTTAGTTTAAGATCAGACATGGTTGTGATGGGGTGGAGAAGAGCAAGCCATGCCAATTCCGTCCATGTAGGCTGCCCAACAACGCGATCATTGATCATTAGCCACGTTTCCTAGTCGTTCATCAGTTTCTCTAGTGCCTAATAAAGTGTTTTTCTTAACAAATAAACTGAATGTTTGCATGTACAATGGGTGCAGATATTTGAGAGGTTACAAAATTTATACTTATGATCACTTCAACACGATTCGACTGTAAGATACACGGTGTCCATCAAAAACCAAACACTATCAATTTGAGTTGCCAAATATATTTCTTATCCAAATTATACAATTTCTTGAATGAAATTTTTGGTATTATTTGTCATATTTAATTGTAATTGCAAAACTTTTTTGTTGTTCATTAGAGAAGTTTCTTTTGATTGCAACTTGGCAACTTGTATTTCATTGGAAATGTAAACATTTAATTTACATACAAATTTATTGATTCAATATTATTAATAATATCGATTTTCTAACATATATTTAGAATTTAAGTATATCAAAGATTTACAATATTTTATAGTCTGTTGATTATATTTTGTCGAACATTTCTCTTCGATAAACCCCATTTATATGGTATTCATATTCTGCCCTCTCAATTTATTAATAGCTATAGATGCTATACAAATCTGCACAGAAAATAAAATAAGCCAAGCTATTAAATTTGATTCCCTATTTTCCATTTCATAAATCACAAACTCCAAAAACTAAAAAAGAGTCCACAAAACCTATCGCATGTATTTGTCGTCCTACTGTTATTACCAGATTTTTTTTAGGAAATAGTCAAGCAATCATCGTGAAACTTCGAAGATAGTTACTAAGGGAATCGGAGATAATAAAAATAATGTTTTTTAAAATATTATTTTTTGAATAATATTGAAAAATGGCCGGCATATAGGTATATTATAGGTTTATATTCTATTTGAGCCAAAAAAAAAATCCAAAAGAAATTATAACAAAAAAATTAAATTCAATTTAAAAAAAAATCAATTTTCAGAATATTCGATGTGAGGAAGGAAGGTGTGAAGGAACACCCTCTTAAAAAGTAACAATACTCATTTTCATTACTACCATTTAGGTTAAAAAAAAAAAGATAATTTCGTTCTGATGATAACAGTTTTTGATTCACTCCGTATGTTGCTTATTTTTTGAGAATGGTGTCCAAAACATAGACACAAACGCAAAAATTTAAAGCGGAGAAAAATCAGTAAACACTTGTATACCTTCTGTGCATACTTGATTTAACGCCCGCAGAGTTTGAATTCGATAATGAAAGTTACACACATGCGAATATCGCATGAACTATGATCTTTTGGATAGGTCAAGGATTTTTTTTACACTGCAAAATAAAAAAATTCTAAGTAGCGTCAAATTTTTATTTTTCAATATTTTCAAAATATCCTAGTCCACATTTATCCAGATCCATTCACCACAATGGCATTTAGATTTTTGAAATCGGGCCAACCAATTCGCCAGAATATTGTTGACAATGACAGTACCTTTTTTTTTAGTCTAGTACATTGGCTTCCTATATCTCGAAAATTTTACAATATTTTGACTTACAAAAAATTTTGAAAAATACTTTACACTTTATATAATAACTGTTAAAGAATTCAAATTGCTGTCTTAGGCGCTTTTCAGGAATTAAAAAAAAAAACGGCCCAAAAAACGCCCGTCACATGGGTCAACGTCCTTAAGTAATAAACTTTTTCTAAAAAATTAGCTTTACATGTATATCCCCCTTATTAGTTTGCTTAGCTGTGTAGTTGTTTCCTAATTGATAATATCCAAACAGAAGCGACAGCGTTGCAAATTAACCACGTAGCTCCCAACATTTTTCGCTTCGTGTACATTTGTAAAAGGCATCGTTGTTTTTATTTTACAAAATATCCGTTAATACAGTTACGGGTTAGTACAAAAGATAAACTCCAATATGGGCTTTAAGTCTATAATGTTAGGTTCGCTCTTAATTCAATGCCATAGAAAATACTTCTCGTTTCCACCGTTATGCTGGATGCTGAAAATGTCATTGGGTTCCGGATCCAGATTAGCCTAATTTTAGTTACAGTTAATTTTTAGTTACAGAAGAATTTCCGAAATGATGATGACATACATGGTTGGATTAGAGGCTCTGCTCGAATTCATTCGATAGACACTCGGAAGTTTGGGCGTGCCCAGATATAGTTTTGCTAATATTGTCGCTTGATTTGTTGATTTGGTCACTTGCTTCGTTAAGTTGGCAGTTCAATTGAGCTTAATTATCTTTTGCATAGCAGCAACGTGGCTTGAAATTGATTTGTGCGTCTGCCGGCTGCTCATTAATTCGAACTCATTGAGCCCTCGTGATCCTTGGCCGCATCCACCAAAGAGGATTCCGGCACCCTGGCGTTCATGGGACACACATACTCTGTCCAGTCAATGTCGCTCTGGCTCTTCGAGCTCTTGCGACGCTTCAACGAGAACTGTGATCGCTTAACCGGCTTTAGCTTAGCAGTAATGCTCAGCGGTTGATACCCAGGCGCTGACTCGGCATCCCGTTTACTAAGAATAACCGGACGACCCACCAGCTCCTTGAAATGCATGGCCAGGTGGCGGCGCAGCAGTGACTTGCTCGGCGGTATCGACAGCAGGTCGGCCAGCAGGTCCGCATTGAAACGGGCTTCGTAGAGCATTAAAGCCCCATGGACGCCGGCACCGCGAAGGTTTGGCGTATACTCGGACAGGTCTATGGTCTGAAGCCAACCCATGATGCGGTGTGCTGTCCACAGCTCCACATTGTCCCTGTCGGGACTGCCAGCGGCCTCATCCTCGCTAGCCGCTTTAAGGGACCGTCGAATCAGACCCTCGGGGTTCCAGGACATGCGACGCATACACAATATGCCTGCTCGCAGCGAGGCTATGTGCAGGCAAGAGCTCACATGCAACTGGGACAGATCCTCGAGCGTAAGGCGGTGCAGCATTCGGCCATCGACCTTGGCCTGCATAAAGTAGTCCTTGTACTGCGGCAGTCCGATGTCGTCCAGCCATCGCAGCACCCAGCCCACATCCAAGCTGGCTGACTTCAAGGTTAGCTCATCGAATTCCTTCCCCGTGATATCGTCGATGGCCAGCATGATCTTCTTGCGGTGAAGCGGCAGCTTCAAATTAAGCTCGCGTTCAATGTCCACAGGCGAGGCGGTGAAAAACGACACCGATGGGTTGGCCCTTAGCCATTTCCTAAGGGATAAGGCCGGTGAAAATAGCCAATATGTGCATCCTTATTTGACCAACTCACCGGCAATTGTCCTCGTAGCAGCCCAGACCCATGTGTCCGAGCCAGGTGCACACCTCCTGTGCTCCCCAAGTGGTCCAGTGCTTTTCATTCTCACCGAACAGAGGCGTCTGAGCACTCCATTCGATGCGTCCGCCTGCGGTGGCTCTGGAGCCGCCGCGTCGGAACTCGGGTTCTGCCTGCTCCAAGGCTGTGAGCTCACAGTTGCTGCTGTTGCTGCGCCGCAGCTTGCCGAGAATGTTGCGCAAGCCGCGGGCAGAACGTTCCCGCAGCTTCGGCGAAGGAGTGAACTGCGACATGAAACTGGATGTCATAGTCTCGTCGGCGTGGTGAGCATTGTCTTCGATCAGAATCTGCTCGTTCGAAGCGAAGGCCACGTTCCGCTGTTTTCCGCTGCTATTCGCGTTTACATCCAAGATGCGACTGTTGTTGTTGTTGTTGTTTCCCAGCTTGCCGTGCGATCGTGGCAGGCTGTGAAACTGCGGCTTGATCTGATGGCGCAGCGCAGAGGGCGGCGTCTTCGGGGACCCCATGAAGGCCTTCTGGTTTATATTGCTCAAACTGCCATAGGGCATATTGCCGCCACCTACTGCGGCCCCATCACTGGCCTGCTCCAATGCCGTGCGATGTAGCTTCAGTTCACTTAAGGCACTCATCAGCTCGAGCTTCTGCGTTTCGAGGGCGGACCTGGAAATCATTTGGCGCTGCAACAGCTCCTCCTTGCTGCACAACTGCTGGGTCTTCTCCGTGATCAGCCCCTCCAGCTCGATGATCTTGTCCGCCTGCTCCGAAACGCGCTCTGCCAGCATTTGGTACTGCAGGGCCAGCCCCTCCTTGTCGCGCTGCAACCGCCGCATTCGCTCGTCGGAGTCCTGACGAGGAATGTGCGTTTCCAACCAGTCGCTTATGATGGCCGCGGTGACAGGATCCGGGGCCGGAGCAGCCAGTCCCACCTACAGCAGTAAGTACATTCATATGCATGTAAGTGAGCTCGGTCGTGTTGTATAGAGGCGTTATCTCCACCGTGACTCACCTGTTGCAGGGCGAGAGCCAAAGTCTTGGCCGTCGATAAGACATTGGTGGCCGAAATCAAGTTTCGCTCGCTCAGCGTCAGAGAAGCCCCGGCAGCTGACGCCGCAGCGGAGCCAGCCTGGGTCGCCGTGCTCGATATAAGGCCATCCATTTGCTGAAGCGCCGCCTCCAGCATTTTGCTGCCCTCGGTCACCGCCGCCATTTAGTCCGACTTTGAGCTTCGCTAATCCCGGGTAATCGATGTGCGGTCTTATTTCGCGGCCTGTGCAGCGTTACATAAGCAGCTCAGGAAAGGCACGTCATTTCGCATAATTGTATGAAATTGCATTCATAGTTATTATATTAATTTTAGCACAAATTGGGGAAAAAAACACAATCACAAAAATAGAAGAGCTATGTATTTGGTGTGCCCGTATAGTTTAATGTCCAGATCGCAGTATATTTTTTGGTATTTTTGACTCTTTACTCAGAGCTGACAGAATTTTGAGGTGTAAAATAGCTAAAAATAGTTTTAAAAACAATTTTTATGCTTAAATATATGCTAAAAAAAGAATAAATAATAATATGTTGTTAATTCAAAACATAGTTCGATTACTTTCGAGGTGTGAAATGAATAGAAAAACGTTCGGAAAAGATATGTCAGTGGTAACCTAATGACTTTTAAATAGCTAAACAATTAGCTATCAGCATTTCAGTAAATATAATTCCCGCTAGTTTACTATATCCCGCATTTTGCTTTTGAAAACCGCCAGATCTAGCGTGCAAAAGGCTAAATCGGCAACGCTGCAGCTGACCAATATTCAGCGATTAAAAAATATTGGGAATAACCAGGAATACAAGTTACCAAAATGAACCGCTTCGAGTATGTGGAGGCCCGCCTCAATCCCAACGAATCGTTCGTCAGCCGCGACAACAAGGTGAAAATATACGATGGGGAAAACAAGGTGAGTGTCGGAAGCCCTTCCTTCCCACAATCCCATTCAAACAGTGGTTTTACCTTTCAGACGGAGTTTGAAGAGGGCGAGGTTGTGCTCACCACCCACAGACTGTTTTGGGGACGTCCTGGCGAGATAGCCCGAGCCGCCGTGACCCTTTGCCTGCCCCTCAGCTATGTGATATCGCTCAGCGAAGAAACGACAGCCTCCAACTTCTTTGGCAGAAAAACCCGCATAATAATGCACCTGCGACCGCCATCGCCCGCCAAAGGGCCTGGCCCCCTAGACACCAGCCGTGCTACCCACATCAAGCTGTCTGGAAAGAACGGCTTGAGCGTTGAGTTTCACAGTGCCCTTAGGGAAACCATCAGTGCGCGCGTCTGGGAGATCTCCCTAACCAGCGAGACCATCGTGAGCAAAGTGGCCAGCAGCCCGAACTCGGACACTGGCAACGACCGGCTAGCTCGCATTCAGAAGAGAACAGGAATCGGAGGCATTGAGCGGCATCTGGAGGCGAAGGCCAAAGCCACGGATGAGAACATAGCGCTGGCCTTTCAGGATCTCAGTGTACTAATGGCCATGGCCAAGGACATGGTTGGCATCTCGAAGGCAATCAGCGGCAAGATTCGCGAGCAGAAAGGCGAGATATCTGATGATGAGACGGTGCGCTTCAAGTCCTACCTCATGAGCCTGGGAATCGACGATCCTGTTACCCGTGACAACTTCACCAGCAATTCCGATTACTTCTCCAGCCTGGCGCAACAGATTTGCGAGGTACTTCTGGACCCGCTTGAGGTGAGAGTTAGGACTAAAAAGACTGTCATCCCCACTTATAGTAGTTTCTTAGGAGCAAGGAGGCATGATGTCCTTGGCTGACGTTTACTGCCGCATAAATAGGGCTCGGGGACTGGAGCTACTGTCGCCAGAGGACTTGCTGCACGCCTGCGAGCAGCTGAGTGGACCAATACGCCTTCGCAGCTTTCCAAGTGGCGCCAGAGTCCTGCAACTGGAGTCGCACGATGATAGCCTAATTGCTGTCGACACTTTGGAGAAGGTTCAGGCAGCCGAGAGTCTGGCAGTGGAGGAACTCGCCAAGCAGCTGGGAATCTCCCTTCTACTGGCAAAGGAGCGGCTGCTGGTGGCCGAACGTCTGGGCAGCGTGTGCCGGGACGAGTCCATAGAGGGTCTCCGTTTCTATCCCAATCTTCTGTTAAACCGCGAATAGCTAATTGAAGTGTGCTAACTAAAATAAGCTTGATAAATAAAGGACTTGAATCAAACCTAGCAGCACAGGCCGACAAAAATTAAAAGAAACTTAGAACCAAGAACCGAAATATACTGTTACGATAGTTTTTGATGCGCTGAAGTCAAATCTGGTCGTTGAAAATTTTCTATGCCCCAAGTTTTTAAAATATTCTATCTTAAAGGTAATAAAAAAACTGATTTCGGGTACGCTATCATCAAATACTGTCCTTAGCCTAAAAGTATTTTTTTTTTTAATTTGAAAAAATATTTATTGATCTTTTAGATACCGTCCTTTGAATTTATATTGTTATTTTTAATGTAATGTGCATTGTCAAATATATGGAAATATTGATAAAAATTCTAGAACCGATATCTCGGAACCCAATATTTTTTTCAAAATCTAAAAACTGATTGTTTAGAAAAAATAAAACGTTTTAAAGATACATCACCTCAAAAGTAAACAAAAACAGTCTTTTCTGCTCTTTTAAGGGGGTTGACCCATGTGACGGACGTTTGATACGTTGATACATTTTGGGAATCTCCAGAGTGCCTCTAAAAAAAAGTTGGTTTGCGGTGTACATCCTAACTGTCACAAAATCATCCGATCTACAAAAATTAAACCTCATACGTTAAAGGATAAGTGTCCCGAGGTATTCACTAAGCGTTTTTTTTTTTTTAATTTTTCCCGAGAGACTAGTTTGCGTAGAAACGGACAGACGGACATGGCTAGATCGACATGGCAGTTGATGCTGATCAAGAATATATATACTTTATAGGGTCGGAAAAGTCTCCTTCACTGCGTTGCAAACTTCTGACTGAAATTATAATACCCTGCAAGGGTATAAAAATGAGTTAATTTGTTAAATAAAAAATATAATAAAATGAAAAAAAAACAAGAAAGGAAGCTAACTTCGGCACGCCGAAGTTTGTATACCCTTGCAGATTGGTTTTGATATTTATATTGTGAGGAGGCCTCACAACCAGGGGTAGTTTTTGGTAGTGTCTAAGATCATTTCCAGTTTTGTAGTATTTAAGTTCATTTCCATTATGTAGTATTTAAGCTCATTTCTCCTTAGCACGTAAGAACATCTACATTTAGTATTAAACATTAGGACGTAAGCGACGAATACTAAGACCCACGAAGGGCACACTAGTTAGGGATTCAGTAGTAGGGACTTAGTTTAAGAGAAACGCGCTCGAGACTTAAGAGAAAACAACGAAGAGACGACGAGCGGCCGAACACACCCACGAGCGGCCACGAACAGCCGAAGGGAACAACGAGCGGCCGAGAGCGGCCGAACATACACACGAAGCCGGCAGCCGATCGAGCCGAAGGACGGCCAGCCGAACCAACTTCGGCAAACACCCGAAGGCAAGGCCCGATCAGCCGAAGCATGGCGTCGGCACACACGACAGGGCCCGAGCAGCAGATCGGCGGCCATGACACCAGCCGAAGCTCACCCGAAGCT
>VNKB01011764.1:0-39796 GCA_008042735.1 Drosophila leontia
AAGCTATAAATAAATGCAAAAAAAAAAAAATCGAAAAAAAAAAGTTGCCCAATGAGAAGACCCCCTTAAAGGTACCTTGAATATATATTCATAGTAAATGAATAGGAATTTAGCGTATTTTTAGTTGCATAAAATTTCAAGATCGCCATAATCAATAACCCTGGTTAAGGGCTTATTTACATTTTTCCCTTATACTTATTATTCTTATATTATTTATTATGTATCAACTCTAGAGCAATGATGTGTCAAAGATTTTCACTCCCACACGCACCGAATCCACAGACTTTTTGGCAATCGATCAAGCTCTCCGGAGCCACCGTCTCTCCCTATAAAAATATCTCCCCCCTAGCAGGTCGCTCACTCTCTAGTTTACCTCTCTTTTCGGATCTCGATCTCGACTCGACGGCTTAACCAACAACGGCTTACGGTTTTCCATTCGGGCTCAGTCGGTTTTGGAACAACAATGCAGGCGGACGCGTTTGTAGCTGGCTAAAACACTAAACTAACGGCCGCTAACTAAGGCTAGAACGCGTTCGTAGTGATCGTAGTCGCTCGCAATAACAACAACAACAAGAACAACGAATATCATAACAATATCAACTGAAACAACGTCCGAAAAAATCGACAGCAACAACAAAACGGAAGTGAAAAATTCGCGTTTTTTCACACAAAATTTTTACATTTTCCGCCCGTTAGACACAATTGTCTAAGCCCCCACAAAAGACCCCCATTGTGAGGCACTTGTCCCGTTCTATTCGAAGCCGATCCGATCCGCTCCGATCCGAACCCATTCCCGTCCCGCCGGACCGATCCTCAGTCCGTATTTTGTGGATCGGTCAAACAGTCGACGGTCGACGGGCTCTCCCATGTATTTCGGAAATGAAATTAGAAATTGAAAACAGCTCATTGGCGAATTGGCATCATCCGTGGATATGGCTGCAAACGGTGTACGTATTCAGTCCAAGTCGGATCCGCGGATCCCCGGATTCCCAGCTTTTAAGTGCCCAACAAAAGGCCATAGTGTAGTTAGTCGTAGTCGAACTGTAGCTCTGGTTATACAACAAGTGCAGCCTCTTCTGGCCATGGACAAGGTTTAGATTTATGCAGCCGAGCCACTATGCTGAGCACATCATCTCAAATAAGACAAACCCAACCGGCGCAGTCGGCAAATCCATCAACGTACGGCAACTAGTGAATAGTGAACAGTAGGAAAAACTAAACAACATTAAAACAAAAACTAAAACTGAAATCGCTTTTAACAATCCGCCAACTTTGCATAACTCTCAACGCAAAAAAATAACACACACAATAATTATTTAAAATTATGCATGCTCGAAAAGTCAACAGATCTCGAACTCTGCTGTTCAGTGCCATTTAAGCAATGGAAAATATATGTTTACAAATGCGTAAAAACGTTTTACTGTGCGACAAGGGGGAGTGGAGACAAAGAGAAGTGCGAATCTCTCTCGAAATGGCTTTGTCTAAGGTTTAAGCCAAGTGATTTAGGCCGATTTAGTAGAGGCTTTATAATGCTCAGAACCCTTTTAATCATCAAAAGTTCTTACTGAACGCTAAACAACTTCAAAGTTAGAATAACAAAGCTATTTAATTATGTTATTTTCAGCTAGTGCGGTCATTAAAACCACAATGTTTTCATTCTAATTACTAATTACTATAAAATTAAAATAAAAACTCATTGTCTAGCTGAGGGAGATGTTGATTAAATAATGTGTGCAAACTAAGGAAACTTTCCCAGCCATAAAAATGTTTGCTAATCCCAGACTAAATTTATTGATTGTTTAAATCTGAAACTTAACGATAGCTCTTAGTTCGCATTAATCCTAAAGCTATAAAAACCAGTTTTAAATTGAAAGATAGAGCAGTAAAAAATGTACATCTTTTTCAGTTAAAAACATGTCTATAAGGGAATTAACTGAAAGAATAACCATTAACTTGAAAATAAAAAAGTTACAGAGAAAATTTAAACACTTATTTACTCTTTGAAATATTTCATTTTAGTACTATTTATTTTTGAAGTATTTCGTTTGTAAGAACGTAACGTAAGAAACATATACAACTGAAGTCAGTAAACAGATTTCTAATCAACTTTGTAAGGTGTTAATGTATCTTACTAGTAAATTCGTTTTATAAGAAATGATAGTAAAAAAGATATATCGTCTTAAAGGCATAGATCATTTTTTACAATCATTTGTCTTTGTTGGATGAGAATTTGATGAGAATCTGTGACTGTGTTAGTATCTTTAAGATAGCATTCAAATCACATAATTTTTACTAAGTGGCAAAACAATCATTACCTAGTTCAAAGCTATTTTTCAAAGGAATCGAATGAATATTTACATATATTTTATAATAATAAAGTTAAGCCACATTATCCCACCCTCTTCAAGTTCAAAAGCTATCCCAATCACCCACTAACTATATTCCCTTCGTCTTGCAACAGTTTCAAATCGATTCCACCCAACCTGATGGTGCGATGGCGGAACAACACTGACGCCATGATCGAAGCCCAGTACCCGACCGCTGGAGAATTCGAATACATGGAGTGTGGACCGTCACCGCCGGCGGAGAGTGCGCCGAGCATGTACGACAGCTTCGAGGAGCCGACCAGCGAGCTGAGTGTCCAGATATGCAACGACACGCTCCGGATCAGTCTTATCGATCAGATGAAGAGTGCCGCCGGGCGTGTGCGCCTCTTCGAGGATATCGAACAGGGCAACGTGGTGGCCGAGAGCATCCGGACACACTTCGAGTCCGCCTCGAAGCTGGAGAAGAATCTCAGCTACCTGTGGGCCGCTTACCTCAAGCGCTGGGATCTGATCGAGAGTCTGCTGGAGGCCGGAGCCGAGCTCCACTTCTGCGATCAGAATGGCATATCCGCCCTGCATCTGGGCGCCTTCAGTGGCTGCCTGGCCACGCTGGGCCTCCTGGTGGCCAAGGGCCTGAATGTCAATTTGCAGTCCAAGTGCTACACGCCCTTGCATTGCGCCGCCTTCGGAAATGCGGCTGAGGCGGCCAAGTTCCTGATCAACAATGGAGCCGATATAGCCAAGGACACTAATAAACCAAATTGCGAGGAGAGCCTCTTGCACTGTGCGGTAAGATCCAATGCCCTGGAGTGTTTGCAGATCTTCATTGGCGAGGGCGCCGACGTGAACTCGCTCAAGCCGAATGGCACCAATGCCATTCACCTGGCCGCCGATCTGGGCAACCTGCAGTGCCTGGAAGCTCTGCTGAATGCCCCCAATGCGGATGCCAATGTGCGAATCTGCATTCGCGAGAAGGAGTCCACAGCCCTGCATCTGGCAGCAGATGAGGGCAATGTGGAGTGCGTGGACCTGCTACTGGCCAAGGGTGCCGATGCCAAGCTAAAGAACCACCGAGGTTTTACGCCCCTCCACCTGGCGGCCAGAACCTCCAGTTTGGAGTGCGTCGAGTCCCTGCTGAGGAACGGCAATGCCGATGCCAATGCCGAGGACTTTGATCATCGCACTCCCCTCCATGCGGCAGTTGGAAAGTCGGAGAATGCCTACGACATTATGGAGACCCTTATCCAGTGGGGAGCGAATGTCAACCACAAGGACATCTATGGGTTTACAGCTCTCCACTTGGCTGCATTGGACGGTTTGGTGCAGTGCGTGGAGATGCTGATATTCCACGGGGCGGATGTAACCACCAAGAGCAAGAAGGGAACCTCTGCGCTGAACGTGATCACCCGGAAGACGCCTGCTTCGGTGGCCATGATCCGGCAGAAGCTGGACGCGGCCATCACGCTGCACCATTCGCAGGTGAGTTGAAGATAAATTCTGTGTGGGTAAGCTCTGTTGAGAACACTCTTCTGGTTGTAGGATCCCGTGAATCGTGAGGTGGAGCTGGAGCTGGACTTCCGTCAGCTGTTGCAGCACTGTCATCCGCGCGAGATCAGCTACCTGAACACCTTTGTCGACGAGGGTCAGAAGGAGATCCTGGAGCACCCGCTCTGCTCCTCGTTCCTGTACATCAAGTGGGGCAAGATTCGCAAGTACTACATCGGCAGGCTGATCTTCTGCTTCAGCTTTGTGCTCTTCCTCACACTCTACGTGCTGACAGCTCTGGCCCACAACTGCTACAATGGCAGCAAGGACGACAACACGACTATCCAGGCGCAGGAGCTGTGCCAGAAACAGTCCATCCTGGGAGATATGCTGAGGAACAATCCATTTGTGATGGAGATGCAGTGGTGGGTGCTGGTTGCCATCACCATAGTCGAGATATTTCGGAAACTTTACGGGATCACGGGCTACTCCTCGTTTCGACACTACGTGACGCAGGTGGAGAACATCATGGAGTGGTTTGTGATCACCAGCGTCTTTGTTATATCCTATATCTACACCAAGCAGACGTACACGTTCCAAAATCACATAGGCGCCTTTGCAGTGCTCCTGGGCTGGACGAACCTGATGCTTATGATTGGACAGCTTCCGGTTTTCGATGTCTACGTGGCCATGTATACGAGGGTCCAGGGAGAATTCGCGAAGCTATTCATGGCCTACTCCTGCATGCTTATCGGGTTCACCATCAGTTTTTGTGTGATCTTCCCATCGTCGTCGTCGTTTGCCAATCCATTTATGGGATTCATTACGGTGCTCGTGATGATGATCGGTGAACAGGACCTGTCGCTATTGATTAACGATCCCGATGGCAAAGATCCACCATTTCTCCTGGAGGTTAGTGCACAGATCACCTTCGTGCTGTTCCTACTCTTTGTGACCATCATCCTGATGAACCTGCTGGTGGGCATAGCAGTGCACGATATCCAGGGATTAAAGAAGACAGCGGGATTATCGAAGCTAGTGCGTCAGACCAAGCTGATAAGCTACATAGAATCGGCATTATTTAATGGCTATCTGCCCACATGGCTGCGCAACTTGCTCCACTACACAGCGCTGGTTTCACCCCAGGCATACCGAGTGGTTTTATGTGTCAAGCCGCTAAATCCCAGCGAGAAGCGATTGCCCAGAGACATCCTAATGAAGGCGTACGAAGTGGGCAAGATGAGGAAACACTTTGGGCACACAGTGTCCTCTAAGAATCCCGCGGAGAACTATCTGTCGTACAAGAACAAGTACAACAATAACAATGGCTGCGCCACCACGGGCTACGTTCTGCCAGACTCCGACCCAGACGCTGGTCAGTTCACAACGCTGACGACCAAAATCGACGACAATGCGGACCGGATCGAGTTCCTCACCCAGGAGATCCAGGAGCTGAAGCAGGCGCTCATTTCGCAACAGCAGCAGGCCAGCAAAGTGATCGATAAGCTGCTGATTGTTATATCCAATCAGCAAAAGCAGAATCTGCGCAAGTAGCAGTAGCATTTAGTGCACACTCCGGTATTGGAATATTTATAAACCAGAGTTAGCTCTTTCCTAGACATAAGGCGACGACGGGTGGGTAAGACCCCGTAAAAACCAGAACACTGTTGATATTATACCGTAGCAGCGAGTTGTAGTTAAAGAAATTTTGATATCGATGCGCCTGGCGCCCTATACATACGCTATATAGCCATATACCACACACTGGAATACTATTATCCGTAAATATATAACTATAACTAGTGATTAGTTAAATTAGAGGCGAGAGCAGTTGGCAGGATTGATTTGTGGCTGGTTTCAGGCTGTGTTGTTTTGGCGTTGTCGTCAGAGAATCGTGTACATCATACATAATAATTTAATGCAAATTTATATTCTTAATAAAGTATATGCTATTACCTATTGTTATGAATTTGTTTGAAGTTTTCGTTTTGTAAAGCTCAAAAAGGTTTAAAAGAGAAGAGAGATTGGAACGAAAAACAAACTCTTAGCGGGTGAAAAAAACTCGCAAGACAACTCAACGGACAAAAAACTCAATAGAATTCATGAAACTCACCTGTTCCCTGCAGTTTTCATCCTCAAAGTAGGAAATATTCTTGCCATTAATGCTGATCTTCCCCGTACCCGGCAGTCGGACAGTAACATCAGCTCTCGCTGTCTTCCTTAGGCACTCGTAGGTGGTGATATACTGACGTCCCTCACCATCAATCTTTGGCTTGGGCACCTCCAGTTGATTGGACTGATCCATCAGTGGCTTCAAAAAGCGTTCGATGAAAGTCTTGCTTTTGTATGCGTAGGGGGAGGCAATTAAGCGATCCATGGAGTTGCAAAAATTGGAGTACTCAATATCCGCAATACTCTCCACCAGCAGGAGTTCCAGCTGATCTTTAGGTAGCAAATGGAAGCCATCGATTTCTCTGGAATAAAAAAAAGAACTGTAAATCGTATTTTAAACTAAGATAGACACGACTTACAACTTCTGGTTCTCATCAGGTTTGTTGCCACGGCGTAGCATGCGCTCCTCCAAATCTGCCAGCTTGTTGGTTTCCTCCACAATATCCTGGGAGATGAAAAATACATAGAAATATTCATACTTATGAATTCATTTAATTGCAACTCACATGCAGAAGCTGGAAAAAGTTGGGCTTGCCAGTGTAGAACAAGCTGTGGAATGGCCTGCCCGTCTCGTCAAACTCTGCTGCCTTGCGTGCTGGGAATACCACATCTGGCGATTTCATGGCAGGCCGGGCCTTTGGATCGTACAAGCCGGAAGGGAATAGATAGGATATAGCTTCCTGCAGATAGTAAATGGGTTATATTTAGTCTAATTTAGGTCTCTTTACTGCCATTGATATTTACATCAACATCCTCCTGCGTAAATGTCTCCGCATCGGCGCCCATCATGTTGGCCAGGTGCCGCTTGCCGATCTGGAACTCCAGATGTTGGGTCTTCATGAACTCGTCGTGCTCGTTGGCTCGCTTTAGGTACGCCCGCATGGCCTTGCTGACCTTCTGCTTCTGGACAGCAGCCGGAGCAGCCTGGACGGTCACTTCTGTGGCAAAAGAAGCTGCCGGCGCCTGAAAAGTTATGCAAACGGTGGGAGACGTGAATATAAATGAGGTGTGTTTCGGTCAGTTTACGTTTCTTTTGGCCATTTCTAATTTACTCACCATATGGCCCGTGGGAAGGGCAGGTGATTTGAACCCATTTTGCAGGAGATTCCTGTTAGTTTTCACTAAATTTAAGCCAAAAACACGCAGTGCCATTGGTTTTTAGTTAAAGCACGACGAAACAATGTGGCCAGATAAAAATTTGGCTCTCACCCTAAAAAATCTAAAAAGTTTAAATTTTCCCCTAAAAAATCAACACCTGATTTTCGAACCACACCGAGACAATTGGGCAGCACTGTTCGCTGATGAACGAAAATATGGGCAGCACTAAGTCACAAACCTTTTACTGCTTACTTCAACTTTACACTGGGGAAAATAAAACGTAGATTTGAAAAACCAAAACTAAAAGCAATTTTTTTCCTCCTTTCTTCTTGCAGAGGTCTTGTTTTCCAAGTTTGAGCAGTTCTGTGAAGAGAAAATATTCGAAATATTATAGAAAGTGTAAATTTCTTTTGGCTTACTCTCTTGGTTTTATGATTGCCAATTTGCTGGGCTCTGGTGAAGCATTTAAGAATTAGATATTTAAATGTACAAATCCTTTTAAATTTTATAACAAAAGCTTATAATAATTTGGCACTTAAAAAAAAATACAATGCCAATCTTTTAACAAAGCCGCTCAGTAGGTATTGCAATTTAACTTTTATTTTATTCGTCATTACTCAAATTTGAAAATGAAATAAATTGCGTTATTGCAAAAGCAGCACACTGCTTCGATTTAATATTTTACTTAAAATTAAAAAAATATATATATATATTTTCTAAAAATCAGCTTTATTACCGCCATCATATCTATAAATTATTAACTCTAGAGGCTTTTTAACTGCTTCGGCCCCATGAGAAAATCCTTATTTCCATATTTGAGTTCCCAATTTCTCTCAGTGCAACAATACACGATAGCACTACTGCCTATCGATAGCCACCGATTGGGTACACACATCCCCATCGCCGCCAGCTGTTCCGATCTGTTCCCCCTGCTCGCCCCTCCCGCACACATTTATTATCATTGCGAAAACCAAGTGCAGGCAGCAGCAAAAACAGCAAATCCGTCGCAACCAGGCGAAAATGGATCAATAACGCGCCAGCCAGGGCTAACTCGCAAACCCCGTGACCGCTAATTGGATTCCATTGTGCGCCCAGCGACAGGAAACGGAAATCTACAACGGCCGCCAGCGAATTGCTTGCGAGATACACAAAGAAGCACAAACAAACCGAAGATGAAGGCGACCAAGACGCGGGCTGTACGCCTGACAAGCCTAACGGAGGATGTGGCCACCGTGCCGGAGGATGCACCCTTCCGGGCACGCCTCCACTTCCTGTTCGCCCAGATCGAGCGGGAGTTCGAGCAGCTTTACCTGGAGAATCAGAGTTGTGAGTGAGAATTTCCTAGCCAAAAAAAAAACATTAATAAATCGTAATAATTTCTTACAGTGCAGGATAAACTGGACATCGCCACCGCCACCAAGGAAACCGTGGTCCTGCAGGAGCCACGATCTACCGCAGGAGGAGTGCTGAGCGCTCCCTCTTCCTCCTCCGCTTTGGCCACTCCCGCCACCCAAACGGATGAAGTGGGCGCCAGCTTTCTGGCCGCCGCTTCCAGCACACACAAAAGCCTAAAGGCCAAACTGAGCAGCGCCACCGGCGGCAGCAAGGCAAAGGCCAGCAACAAGATCAAGGCCCAGACGAGCCGCATCGTGTCCAGCTTCAAGGCTCCAACAGTGGTCAGCACTGTGGTGCGAGAGTTTGGCGGACATAAGGATGGAATTTGGCAGGTGGCCGCTAAGGCGGGACAGCCCATTATAGGCACCGCTTCCGCCGATCATACGGCCTGCATCTGGGGCGTGGAGAGTGCACGGTGCTTGCTGCAGTACCAAGGACACGCCGGCTCCGTCAACTCCATAAAGTTCCACAAGCATAGGGATCTCGTCCTTACTGGCAGCGGTGATGGAACAGCCCACATCTGGCAGGCGGCCGTCAACTGGGAGGTGTCGAAGTAAGTGTCCAAAGAGAGACGTAGGTCTTCGGTTACAATTTTCCTTGATCCCACAGGAAGGGCCATTCGTCGGAGGAGGAGCTGGACGACAGCGATGAGCAGGTGGAGGATCGCGATCGCGTGGACACCTTGCGCACACCGTTGTGCGAGTTTACAGGCCCCGGTGGCCACCTGTCCGTTGTGGTGGCCGCCGACTGGCTTTCCTCGATGGACCAGATCATCACCGGCAGCTGGGACAGGACCGCCATACTGTGGGACGTGGAAACGGGCCAGCCACTGCAGCCGCTGACGGGGCACGACCACGAGCTGACCCACGTTTCAGCGCATCCCACACAGCGCTTGGTAGTGACTGCCTCCAGGGATACTACGTTCCGGCTGTGGGACTTCCGAGAGGCCATTCCCGCGGTTTCCGTGTTCCAGGGCCACACGGAAACGGTTACCTCGAGTGTGTTTGCGCGGGATGACAAAGTGGTGTCCGGATCGGATGACCGCACCATCAAGGTGTGGGAGCTGCGCAATATGCGCTCGGCCTTGGCCACGATCCGTACGGATTCCTCGGTAAACCGCCTGGCCGTTTCCAGCGGTGGGATCATCGCAATACCACATGACAATCGCCAGATCCGGCTGTTTGATTTGAATGGACAAAGGGTGGCCAGATTGCCGCGCACCAGTCGCCAGGGTCATCGACGGATGGTGTCCTCTGTGGCCTGGGCGGAGGAGCCGCTGCTCGACTGCGATCTCTTCTCCTGTGGCTTCGATCGTCGCGTCTTTGGCTGGTCCATCGTCCTGCCCAAGGACAATTGAAGGCGGTTAAAGGGGGGAGCTGCTCCCAAAGAAGGATAAGCAGGCAGCCCCCTCGGAGCCCAAAACATCTCTCGAACAGAGCATCCGCCAGAGATGCTCGTACTTACATATGTATGTGTGTAGCCGTTAATCGTTAGATCAAGTATTATGCAGACATTGTTCAAGATGTTCTAGATGTCGACCCTGAGTGTAATTACTGTTGCTTTTTGCCAAATAGTCGTGGCACATCATCAAGTGCTGCTATAAACTACATATTATCATTGTTATAACATATATGCGTGGGGATTGGGCAGGACTTGCAAAGTCCAATTCGTATTTTATCTGTGTTTTACTACCATTCATAACATATAATACATATTATAGGTGTCTGAGGCATTGACGTTATTAGCGAACATGAATAAACATAATCAATCAAGCACTCTTAGATGCATTAACCTACAAAGTGTATGTGAATTATCTTTGATTTACAAAATAAAGTGGATTTAAGGAAGTTAAACTAATCTAGAATACAAAAGCATTGATTTTCCGAGTTTATAAATGAAAATTCTTTAAATACAACTCATAAATATCCAGAATTACTCACGATTCTAATAATAATCCACTCTAATGGAGTATTGTATCTTTTATTTCCATTTTATACACATTTATTGATACTTTTGTTACAACTTAAAGTTAGTGGCTAAGGCATAATTAGTGTTGACACAAAAATTTTAAACATAAAAATAGTCCATCGATAATGCGTGGCTATAACTTTGGAATACAATCGCTGCGGCTCACAGGTGGGCAAACTTCAGCACCAACAGACCAACCAGGATGCCCACCTCCAGTATGATTATGAGTATCAGAATGATCTTGTTGTAGAGCACCTCCCTGCTCAACTTCCGAATGATGGCACGTGACTTGGACAGATCCTGATCGGCGTCCTCCAGTCGTCTTGTGGTGCGCAGCAGTGACTCCCTCTGCTCCCCCAGTTCGCCCAGCACCTGTTGGAATGCAAACATATTTAAACAAGCCGGCTAATCCCTATTTATTATGTACTTACCTCCACTCCCATGTTCTCCGTTTCGATGGCAATCTGGTTGGATCTCTGGATACTATCTGTGGTGCGTTGCAGCACATCGTTCATGCTGGCCGACAGCTGCGCTTGGCGGCTGTCGTAGTCGCCGCCGCTGGGCAGTTGGCGGTAGCCGTTATTGGACATGCTTTTTGCGTATTTAAAAGAAAGTAAATGCGATTTTGTTAGGGCTTCGAAAAACAAAATAAAAACAAAGGCAGGGTGTGACCGTTTTGATAAATTAATAAGAAAGCCAAAACGCTTTAGAGGTGGGAAAAAATCGATGTTCTGTGGCGACTATCGATGATTTTGACACATCACTAAAACGCAACCGTTATTGATCTCCGGTTTAAAAACAGGGTGTTTATCTCTTAATAATAATAATAATAATAATAATTAATAATATTCTAAGATATGGGGGTAAGATATACATTTTTATTTTAAACTATTTTTCGTTTCATTTCATTATTTTGAATAGTGTCTATATTCAAAATAAAACATAATACATCCAAAAAAGTTAAAAATATGATTGATAAGATTACATATTTGCAATAGATAAATATAACTATTTTTTAAGAATATTTGACAAGCTATTTTAAACAAAGTTTCAACAACTTTATGGTCTTCTTGGAAATATATTGTTGATGATTAATTGATTTCAAAGGTTTAAACACTTCCGAGAAACAATTGGTTCTTTTTTTTCTGAACAGGAGACAGCCGTTAAATCAAAAGTCAAGAGGTTTGCCCAAAAATAGAAAGGGTAGTATAAATTTATCAACTACCCTTTTTACCCTTACCGCTTTACACCCGTGCACCCCCCTGGCAGTTGCTACGGCCGACAAGAGTGGCGATTTATAAAGGCTGACAAAACCAAAACAAACAACTATCAATATCAGGTTGTCTTATCTGAAACAGGGAATTACTCGGCTGAAGCGTTATTAATTTAAATTGATAGAGGCGGTGGCTAGTGGCTACGCAATGCGGACCGTACATATGTAGTACTTGAAGAGTTTCGACTTTAGTGCGGGTATTTGTCGATTTTTGATTCCTGATAACGACCCCTGTTGTGCTGCCTCCCTGATCATACATGGCCCGATCCGAAGATATAGCAACTGTGTGAGTTTTATAGAGAGGCGGCGGCAGAGAGCCGATTGTCGAGCGGGTTCTAAAGCCGCCGCTGGTCGCGGCGAGTGCCAAATTTAAACGCAGTCGATCGCTGGCGGTGAGCAGACGTGCGCTCCGCTTGAGATACAGATACTCAGGCACTCAGTCAGATACTCTCGGTCGGCAACAAACAAGTTCTAAATTTATCGCTCGTACTCGCGGGGACTCGAATCTGTGGTGTCTTTGACATTCTAAAGCGTTTTCGGAGCTGTGAAGGTAAGCGAATCCCAGGCAAAGACCCCGCAAAACTCGACTAACCCAGTGGGTTCAAGGTGATCGATCTCTGGTTCTCTTGAGCCGAGACAAGAAAGTGTGTCATAGATTTCAGACCGCAAAGATGCAAAAGCATCTCGGAGAGCACGTGCTCCAGCAGATTCGCCTGCATTTCGGCACGTGACGATGCCCAGTGATGGCAAGTAGCTATTTAGTCAGTTAGTCAGAGGGGAGGGGTCACCTCGGCTGTCATGGGACCCATTGTGCAAACGGCGCTCCCACCTGCCCGAAGTCACAGGTAAAGTCAGAGCGCTCTAGCTCCGTCTCTGTCTGGAGCCCGCGAGTATCTCTGAGATACGTAGTGGTCGTCGTCGTGCGTGTCATATTGCGGCAGTGTGAGTGTTGGTCGAGCACACAGATACTGGGCCAGCATTTGTATGTATGAATATCTGTGAGTCCCGCTCTCCCACAGAGTCGCGAGTTTTCGAGTTTTATGCAATCAAATAATACGGGTATCATGTGATCTCCGGGGCTTGTGGTCGGCCTAGAAAAATCTTCTGCTAGAACGGAAAAGAAACCTAAAGCCAAAAGCTGAGCTCGATCGAGTACTTCAATATAGCTTCGGGTAATAGCACACAATAAATTCCAGTCGATTATGATTTATGGATCACTCTATAAATTCCCCGTCGTCGTCGCACTTCCCACCGATCAATCAACTTTAGCTGATTAGCCAGCAGCAGCAGCAGCAGAGCCCGTTTATGAATGGAAAATCTGAACGTTCGAGAAATCAAGAAATCCCAGATCTCAAGTACGAGTGCATATAAGTCTTATAAAGCCCCGCACTCGAGTCCCAGATCTCCAGTTGCGCAACTCCACAGTGGAAAGCTTATCGTCATTACGACAAAGACCTCTGGGAATGCCATCGAAACATGGCAATTCTCAATGAAATTGTAGAATTATAGTTTTCCCAAACCTATATCTGATACTGTTAAGATAGGATTGTCTTAGGATTGTTTTTAAAAAACATTTTAATATTGGTGTTATGTAAGTCTGGGATAAATGTACGTTACTTAGACTTAAGAATCTGGGGTACATAAATAGGTTAATAGCCATGTGTTCAACATTAGTTTATGGGTTCGCGCTTCTGTTTTACAACTCCCATTTATTTTTAGTTCTCTGCCACCAATTACCTTTCTGATAAATCTGTGCCATATGGGCATAATTTGGATTTGTGACGCAACTGAAGCGCTTTAGTAGTTTTCTTTACTTTGCTCCCACAGAAGCAGTTTTGGAAAATCAATTGAATTGACAATTGGCGTTAATAAAGATGAGTATGGGATGGGCCTCTCTTCTGCCGATCGTCTTTGTATGTGGATTCACATAGATATTATTTATGTATATGTACATCATATGTATGTAAAAGTCTTAATTACTCGCCGAGGAAAAAAATGGAATTGTCATAAAAACGAACGCTCTCAATAAAAAGTAGAAGTTATATTCGCATTCGAATTAACAACAAATAGCACCAAGAGAGCACTGAAAATGAGAGAGCCAGAGAGAAACAAGATAGAGAGAAGAAAAATAGAGAGAAACAAACAAAACAGAGCGAATAGTGAACGAAACTTCGAAGCGTAGCGATATTAGTATTAGCCTACACTCACATGGGCGTGCGCCCGCTCCCAAAAACAGGGGGCTGTCAATGTCACCGCTCTCTTCTTAGCTCTATCTCCCACCGTGTGTCCCTCTCCCTCGATTAAATGTGATTAAGGCTCACCCACAACTCGCGTGTGTGAGACAGGAGCAACAACAACAGTTGCATTTGAACTACAGTTGAGCTCCAATAATTTAAATTCCTAATTGTCCAAATTTGAGTTTGAAAGCACAGTTAATAAGTTATCGAATTGGAAAAATATAAGGTAGACAACATTCGAAAATATTAAAACTAAATTAAATAAAAACAGTTTTTTATTCAAAATCTCCTGGTAAAGTCTGTGAAAGTAGGCTGCAAAATATTTATTGATCTGCCATTGATAAAAAACACAGCATACTTTTTGGCTTCTTCAGAATAAATATCAAGTATACGACTAAAAAAAATTTTATAGGGAAATAAATAAATAAATCTTACTAGCTTAACTATGATTATAGATAAATATTGGTTATCATACAAGTCTAACTGTATTTGGAGGTGGTTGGCACCCACACACCCGCACGCAAGGCTAGAGTCCACTCACGAAAATGACCAGCAAAGAGGAGCGAACAGAGAGGAGAAGGAAAGCGGCGAGAAGCGGATAGCAAACGGCAATGGCTACGACGTCGCTTAGCGCCTAGTTGTTGTTTTGAAGTTGAACTGGTTTACAGTTAGCGCAGCTGTTTCACCGCCTCGGTGTTTTCAACGTTTTCAGTGTTTTTTTCGTGTTCGAGCTGTGCGTGCGTGCGAGCGATATTGGGCAATTGGGAATTCGAAATTCCAGTTTCCAGTTTTCGGTGAATTCAATTTATTAAAACGAAAGCAGCACTTGATCAGGCGAGTTCAATTGAAATAAATACCTGTTTTCCAATCATCGAGTTACGAAAAAGTTGCCAATTAATTCAAAAGAAATGAATAAATATTTACAAATAGAGTGCTTTGTTTGTCCTCGTCTGGATATGGTGTTTATAAGCAACGACTGTGTACAGTAGTACCTACAAATACATACATACGAATGTCTATATAATAGCCTGATATCGTATTGCTACGTACTGACAGGGTTGAGTCCAAGTTGTGGTGATTTCCGCCCTCAGGCGATAAACCTTTTAAGCAAGCACCCACCCACCCTTTTGATTAAATTTTAATCAACGTGCAATTTAGTTATATCAACTGTACTTTAAGAATTTCCTCAAAGAAAATACACTCAAGTCCCTCTTATACATATTTTACGAGCACCCGTAAATTGTGTTAGTCAGTCCCTTATTAATGTTTTAAATTAGTTAAAGTTTATAAAGTGATTGTTTTTTGTTAATAAGAAAATAAAATAAATATAGAAATTGTATAAAGAGACCTAAGGGAATTACAAATTTTTTATTCTTTGAAATTCATAAATAAATATATTAAAACCCAGTCTTTATGACATGAAAACTAAACCTTGAAAAGTTTACAGAAATTTAACCTTCGTAAGACATTTGAGTGTGTACAAGGTGTAAGTTCGTTAATTGCACTATAAAATAGTTTAAAATGCACTAAATGGCATTGTAAAAATGAACAAGTAGCCGCCGTTATATTGGAAACCCAGTCTATATGGATTTCCCTCCTACGTTTCTGCTCCGGCGCACGCCAATACTAGGCTAATAAAGCTATAAAAACTACAAACAATTGAACTGGCAAACATTCTAAAACGATCTTTAATGACCCGACAATTGGACGCGTATTCGTAATTAATAATAAGAGCAATTAAGGCTGCGAATTTCATGACTCTGCTATTTTTAGCAAACTGGCGACAACCGGCCCAAAGACCCAGAAAAAACCTACAAAGTGCCAGCCAGCACACACTCTTACATATTTATATAAGTTGGCCTGATAAAAGTGTCAAAGTAAGCGAAAAAGCAAAAGATATGCCGGGCAGAGCAACAGGCTATGGGAGCATCAAGTGGATCCCATTTCCCATTCTTCCCGGGAACTCGATAGCACAAGGCATGAGGGGAACTCCGATTGTGTTCTTACTCCTACTGTAGTAGAGATGTTAGTGGTCATGTCATGTGATTGATGGATCTAACAAAGCACTGATGGTTGGATGGGGTTTTCGTGAATATCCATGACGTCCCCGGGTCCCTGGCAGCAGGCCAATTGTCTGGGCCATGGTTTTGTTATTTTAATGCTGTTTTACAAATGACTCGAACGCCCCTACAGAGAGAGATAATTAGCAGTGTCGTAAATCTAATAACTACTCTATTGTTTTATATTTTTTTTTGTATATTTTAGTTTATATTATGGGTTTTTAATTAGAACAGGACTTATATATTTTAATATCTCAAATGTCGAAATGCTGATTCACAAAAAAAAAAAAAATCCCCAAATGGAATATAAAATAACTCACTAAAATAATCACTAATAAGCCTCGGAAATGAATCATTCTTAATAGTTGGGGTTTATGTATATTATATAAATATATTATTGTTTTTTTTTTTTTATTTTCCATACCACTCTTTTAGTCCTAATGTTTTCAGTGCACACAAGTTCTGCATAAATATAGTATGTCCTACATATAACACATCATACGTTTTATATCTACCGCAAAAAGCAAAAGCTAATTCTTCTCTCCTGTCGGGGAACGGGAATTTGAATGGGATTCGGATTCCGTGTGGGGGGAGAACCGGGACCATATGTAGTCCGGGGGACCATTAAAGTTCGATAATGTGCGAGGCTGACGTCGCCGTGTCGTTGACTGTTTGGCCGATGATGTCACATCAAACCTTGATGTCGTCTGTGTGTACACTGCGAAATGGCGAAATGCTCTCGAGTGCAGACACCACCACCAGACGGCTGACTACTACTACTGCTGCCCTGCCCAGGACCTCGCCCACCTTCGCTTCGACCCGCCCACAGATGCGTCAGTGCGGAGGCAAGCCAATTACTTGCATTATCTGACTTCCACCGATTTTTTGGGAGAAGTCAGCTCTATTTGCACATGGCGGGCCAGGCCTGACTGACAGTCCCTGATAAACTGGAAATTATCAGTTAATTTGCCATAATCATAATTTATATTAAAACCCACATATGTTTTGTGGGGTTAAGCTTTCTTGAGGAAGTGTCAGTGCATTTTGAGTCGACGCAGCGGTAAAAGTTGTTTTCTTACTTACGGCTGTAAACAATATTGCAGCAGTATCGAGATAACTCTGGTAAATAAGTTCGTTTGCACAGTAAGATAAAGGCCAAGTTATTTCTTAACTAGATAATACGGGTTACAGGCAAAAAGAAAACTTAAGATATAACTATATGAAATTCCACAAAATAATATCTTCATCAACTTAAAATATAGTCATGCCATCTGGTATGGCAGGAGAAAATCTACTAACAATGAATTTGACTTTGTGTTGAACTAATCTTTATGGCTGAGTTTATATTTGGATCATAAACAGGTACATAGATTCCAAGAATTGGAACTGTGTTTATATGGACATATAATAATACAATTTTAGTTGTGATCGCATTTTGTACAATTTTTAAAAGTACTTCCGTTGCTTTAGGCAAGGTAGTTGGTCGAATTAATTTCTTCAAGTCTTCTAACAATTCTTTAGATCGCTTTCTTACCTATCAATTAAACTGAGCACTGTTTCAAAATTTGAAAATTCAGTTAATGTTTGATTCCTTTACCTTCGAAGTCAATACAAAGCAGCTCTGCTATTTGTTTACTCAACAATCCGATAGGAGTTACGTGATTTTGCTTTTAAATTCAGTTAGAACGTGACTGGGTGTTATAATTGAGAAGTGGAAACTTGTTTGGGCTTAGTATATGGACTCTACTTATTTGATTCTATGGTTGTGATGAAAGCACCGCCGGGTCCGAGCGCCATATGGAGCTGAAAATAGAGTGATTGCCTTTCCACACCAAAGAAAAACAAATGAAAGACAAATAAATAAATAGAATCATTTGCAGAGCAAGCAGGCGAAATTTTGTACATAAATATGTCGGGTTGAATAGGGGGCGAAGATGCACTGAGACAAAAATGCCTTTAAATTTATTTATTATAAAATTTACTTATGTTTTTGGTTAAATTATGAGGAAGGAAAGCAAGGAAGATTGATACAAAATAATATCTTTTTGTATATTTGACACTATATTAAATAATATAAATTTAAGCTAGTTTTGACTTATTTTTTGGCCAAGTGAAACTATTGTTTATCGCATATTCCCTCTCCTGACCAAAGACAAAAGCCAAACGATGGCGAAAAACAAATCGTGGTCGCTATTCTTTATTTTAATTGCACGTCTGCGGAATGCCGAAACTAATCCCCCTGGCCAATGCCTCCTCTCTTGTTCACAGGGAACGTAAGCAGTCGCCAAGATGGGGGACATGTTCCGAAGTGAGGAAATGGCACTCTGCCAGATGTTTATTCAGCCGGAGGCCGCGTACACCTCCGTATCTGAGCTGGGCGAAACCGGCTGCGTGCAGTTCCGCGACGTAAGTACGGATTGTAGTTGCCCCTTGGCGCCACCACTAATTGAAGATCCTCTCCCCAGCTGAACGTGAACGTCAACGCCTTCCAGCGGAAGTTCGTCACTGAGGTGCGTCGCTGCGATGAGCTGGAGCGCAAGATCCGCTACATCGAGACGGAGATCAAGAAGGACGGCATCGTGCTGCCGGACATCCAGGATGACATTCCGCGGGCCCCGAACCCACGCGAGATCATCGATCTGGAGGCTCACCTGGAGAAGACCGAGTCGGAGATGATCGAGCTGGCCCAGAACGAGGTGAACATGAAGTCCAACTACCTGGAGCTCACCGAACTCCGCAAGGTGCTGGAGAACACGCAGGGCTTCTTCTCGGACCAGGAGGTGCTCAACCTGGACTCCACCAACCGGGCTGGTGGCGTGGACGAGGCTACTGCCCAGCATCGCGGCCGACTTGGCTTTGTGGCCGGCGTGATCAACCGCGAGCGTGTGTTCGCTTTCGAAAGGATGTTGTGGCGCATCTCGCGCGGCAATGTCTTCCTCAAGCGCTCCGATTTGGACGAGCCACTTAACGATCCGGCTACGGGCCATCCCATCTACAAGACCGTCTTCGTGGCCTTCTTCCAGGGCGAGCAGCTGAAGAACCGCATCAAGAAGGTGTGCACCGGCTTCCACGCCTCGCTTTACCCGTGTCCCAGCTCCCACAACGAGCGCGAGGAGATGGTGCGCAATGTGCGCACTCGCCTGGAGGACCTGAAGCTCGTCCTCAGCCAGACGGAGGATCACCGCAGCCGGGTTTTGGCCACCGTGTCCAAGAACCTGCCCTCGTGGTCCATTATGGTCAAGAAGATGAAGGCCATCTACCACACGCTCAATCTGTTCAACATGGACGTGACCAAGAAGTGCCTGATCGGCGAGTGCTGGGTGCCCACCAAGGATCTGCCCATCGTCCAGAAGGCCCTCTCCGACGGATCTGCTGCCGTGGGCAGCACCATTCCCTCGTTCCTCAACGTTATCGATACCAACGAGCAGCCGCCGACCTTCAACAGGACCAACAAGTTCACTCGTGGATTCCAGAACTTGATCGATGCCTACGGCGTGGCCTCGTACAGGGAGGCCAATCCCGCTCTGTACACCTGCATCACCTTCCCCTTCCTGTTCGCCGTGATGTTTGGCGATCTTGGCCACGGCCTCATTTTGGTTCTCTTTGGCGCCTGGATGGTTCTCTCCGAGAAAAAGCTGGTCCGCATCCGTAACGGTGGCGAGATCTGGAACATCTTCTTCGGCGGCCGCTACATCATTCTGCTGATGGGTCTCTTTGCCTGCTACACCGGATTGGTCTACAACGATATCTTCTCCAAGTCGATGAACCTGTTTGGATCGCGCTGGAGCAACAACTACAACACCTCGACTGTGCTGACCAATCCCAGCCTGCAGATGCCGCCCAATAGCTCCACCCACGGCGTCTATCCCTTCGGTCTGGATCCCGTGTGGCAGCTGGCCGACAACAAGATCATCTTCCTGAACAGCTTCAAGATGAAGCTCTCGATCATCTTTGGTGTGCTGCACATGGTGTTCGGCGTGTGCATGTCCGTGGTTAACTTCACCCACTTCAAGCGTTACGCTTCCATCTTGCTGGAGTTTGTGCCCCAGATCCTCTTCCTGCTGCTGCTCTTCGGATACATGGTGTTCATGATGTGAGTAGGATTCGAATATATTTCCTATATGTTTTCTAAAATTGATTCTTTTTTAAAGGTTCTTCAAGTGGGTTAGCTACAACGCTAAGACAGACATCCAGGCCGAGACACCCGGTTGTGCTCCGTCCGTCCTGATCATGTTCATCAACATGATGCTGTTCAAGAACACACCACCGCCCAAGGGATGCAACGAATTCATGTTCGAATCACAGCCGCAGGTGCAAAAGGCCTTCGTGCTCATCGGCCTGTGCTGCATTCCCTGGATGCTGCTGGGCAAGCCCCTCTACATCAAGTTCACCCGCAAGAACAATGCTCATGTAGGTCTCACTCAACACTGAGATCCGCTCCTCTTAATATTAATATTAATTTGTTATTCCCTTCTCCTGGACAGGCCAAGCACAATGGCCAGCTGACCGGCAACATGGAGCTGGCCGAAGGCGAGACCCCTCTGCCCACGGGCTTCTCTGGAAACGAGGAGAACGCAGGAGGCGCACACGGTCACGATGATGAGCCCATGAGCGAGGTCTACATTCACCAGGCCATCCACACCATCGAATATGTGCTCAGTACCATCTCGCACACGGCCTCCTATCTGCGTCTCTGGGCTCTGTCCCTGGCCCATGCCCGTAAGTGTTCCCGTGGAGCTGTTAGATGTTAGATGGCCTCTCTATTAATCCCTTGTGCATTGCAGAGCTCTCCGAGGTGCTGTGGAACATGGTGTTGTCGCTGGGTCTGAAGATGTCCGGAGTGGGCGGCGCCATCGGACTCTTCCTCATCTTCGGCGCCTGGTGCCTGTTCACCTTGGCCATTCTGGTCCTGATGGAGGGTCTGTCCGCCTTCCTGCACACCCTGCGTCTGCACTGGGTGGAGTTCATGAGCAAGTTCTACGAGGGCCTGGGCTATGCCTTCCAGCCCTTCAGCTTCAAGGCCATCCTGGACGGCGAGGAAGAGGAGTAGAGAGCTCCAGTGTGCTCAAACCACGAAAATATGTATAAAAATATCCAGCGAGCTTTGCTTTGCCCACAGCCCACAGATATGTTTTGAATTGTTTGTTAAATGTTTTTGTTTTGTTTATTTCCTTTTCGGATATCGTCAGTATTGTGGTGCTCTTCCCACATTTTTGTATCCTCTCCGTTTTGTATTCCATTTGTTGTCCAAAAGTATTCCTCCTCCTGGCCCGGAGTTGTGCCTAGTATTCTCAAAAAACTGTTTCAAAAGCAATAATTTGATATTCATTGTTATAAATAAATAACTTGTACAAAATAAATTAATTGTAATAAATAAATATACAGCAAAGAAGAGAACAGCAAAAAGGTGTACTTACTTTAAGGTGATTGTGAATTAATGCAAATAATTTAAAAGAAGTATAATTTTTTATTATACGTGTGACGGCAAACAATCAGTCTAAGGTACAGTTCATACCTTACAGGAGGTCACCACTGAATTTACTCATATTTTTAGGTACACAATTCATAGAATAAGTACCTAGAGCAGACCTGGAAATTACTGATTGTCTTGCAATTGGTTTTTAATTCCAAATGGCTGAGAACTATCAGTTGATAAGCAAAAAAAAAAAAAGGCTGGAAGGTAGAAAAGGCTATCGGGGAAACGGACATTCATCACATTGATTGATGGCTTCATGGGGTATAGAAGTTCCCCAAATATTTATCCAAGGCAGACTGATAAGCCGGGAAAGAAGGCCCTCATGGGTCAGCTAGCCTTCCTCGTCCAAGTCACTTGACCAGACCGATCAGTCGTCTGTCAGCTGCGCTCCGAATGTGCGGAGCCCAAACTCCGGAATTTTATTAACCTGTGAAAGGAGCAACAGGATCAGCCAACATGTCCAAGTGGTGGAGCTGCGGCTCCAATCAGGAGAGCAACAGCATTTTTCGAAGCGAGGTGATGTCCTTGGTGCAAATGTATCTGCAGCCGGAGGCAGCCTACGATACGATTGCTGCACTGGGCGAAGTGGGATGTGTGCAGTTCCGTGACGTAAGTGGACAAGAGACGAGAGCAAGGACCTTTTCTGATAAATATGCAATGAAATCCGTATCCTTTTTTATTCCCTTTAAAGATGAACGAGAAGATCAATGCCCAGCAGCGCAAGTTTGTCGGCGAGGTGAGGCGCTGTGATGAGCTCGAGCGTCGCATTCGTTACGTAACTTCCGAACTGTCCAAAGAGGGTCACAAGGTGCTCGACCTCATCGACGATTTCCCGCCGGCACCACAGCCGCGCGAGATCATTGATCTGGAGACGCACCTGGAGAAGACGGAGACGGAGATCATGGAGCTGGCTGCCAACAATGTAAACCTGCAGACGAGCTACCTGGAGCTAACCGAAATGATTCAAGTGCTGGAGCGCACCGATCAGTTCTTCTCGGACCAGGAGTCCCACAACTTTGACTTGAACAAAAAGGGAACGCATCAGGACCCCGAGCAGTCCAATGGTCGTCTGGGCTTTGTGGCAGGAGTGATCAACAGGGAGCGGGAGTATGCCTTCGAGCGGATGCTGTGGCGCATCTCGCGTGGCAACGTCTTCGTTCGCCGCTGCGAGGTGGATGTTCCTTTGACGGATCCCAAGACCGGCAGTGTGCTCCACAAGAGTGTCTTTGTGGTCTTCTTCCAGGGCGATCAGCTGCAGGGCAGGATACGCAAGGTGTGCACCGGCTTCCATGCCCACATGTACCCCTGTCCCAGCTCGCACGCCGAGCGTCAGGAGATGGTGAAGAACGTGAAGATCCGTCTGGAGGACCTCCAGGCGATCATCAACCAGACGAGCGACCACAGGACCTGTGTGCTTCAGGCGGCCCTCAAGCAGCTGCCCAAATGGTCGGCCATGATCAAGAAGATGAAGGCCATCTACCACACGCTGAATCTATTCAACGTGGACATGGGCAGCAAGTGCCTCATTGGCGAGGGCTGGGTGCCCAAGCGGGAGCTGGAGCAGGTGGAGGTGGCCCTGGCCGCAGGATCAGCCAGTGTGGGCAGCACGGTGCCCTCGTTCATCAATGTGCTGGACACCAAGAAGGAGCCGCCGACCTACTTCCGGACGAACAAGTTCACTCGCGGATTCCAGAACCTTATCGATGCGTACGGAATCGCCGGCTACCGCGAGGTGAATCCCGGCCTGTACACCTGCATCACCTTCCCCTTCCTGTTCGCCGTGATGTTCGGCGACATGGGACATGGCACGATCCTCTTCCTCTTGGGCCTCTGGATGGTTTTGGACGAGAAGCGGCTGAGCAAGAAGCGGGGTGGCGAGATCTGGACTATCTTCTTTGCCGGTCGCTACATCATCATGCTGATGGGTCTGTTTGCCATGTATACGGGCTTCCACTACAACGACATCTTCTCCAAGTCCTTCAATGTGTTCGGCTCGCGCTGGGTCAATGTCTACAATCGAACCACTGTCCTGACCAATCCCACCCTGACCCTCAACCCAACGGTAGCCACACGCGGTGTCTATCCCATGGGGATTGACCCGGTCTGGCAGTCGGCCTCCAACAAGATCATCTTCCTGAACACCTACAAGATGAAGCTATCGATCATCTTTGGTGTGCTGCATATGGTGTTTGGCGTGTGCATGTCCGTGGAGAACTTTGTGTTCTTTAAGAAGTACGCCTACATCATCCTGCAGTTCGTCCCGCAGGTCCTCTTCCTGCTGCTTATGTTCGGCTACATGTGCTTCATGATGTTCTACAAGTGGGTCAAGTACAGTCCCACCACCGATGTGGTGGCCGATTCCCCCGGGTGTGCGCCCTCGGTCCTGATCATGTTCATCGACATGGTGCTGTTCAAGACGGAGACGGCCTCGCCGGGCTGCGATGCCAGCATGTTTCCTATCCAGCGCCAGCTGGAGACAATATTCCTCGTAATCGCTCTCATCTGCATCCCCTGGATCCTGCTCGGCAAGCCGCTATATATTAAGTTCAAGCGCCGCAACAGGGTGAGTCTGAGCTAGCTTGGGGCTGTAAGACGTGACCTAATCCTTCTTACGACTTCCTCCTGCAGCCCGTTGGACCCGTGGAGGATGAGATCGTGGAGAAAATTGAGATCACCACCGGCAAGGAGATCATCATTACGGAAGTGGCCGAGGCTCACGAGTCGGGCGGACACAGCGAGGACGATGAGCCGATGAGCGAGATCTGGATTCACCAGGCCATCCACACCATCGAGTATATCCTAAGTACCATCTCACACACGGCCTCCTATCTGCGTCTCTGGGCTCTGTCCCTGGCCCATGCCCGTACGTATTCTCTCGAGATTCCAGTATGGATTTGCCATTAATCTGGGATTACATTGCAGAGCTCTCGGAGGTGTTGTGGACCATGGTTCTTGCGATGGGTCTGCAGACCACTGGCTATACGGGCTGCATCTGGATTTTCCTGATCTTTGCCGTCTGGGAGTTCTTCACCATCGCGATCATGGTGATGATGGAGGGTCTGTCCGCCTTCCTGCACACTCTGCGCCTGCACTGGGTGGAGTTTATGAGCAAGTTTTACGAGGGTGCTGGCTACCCCTTTACGCCCTTCTGTTTCCGGGACATCTTGGTCGTCATCGAGGATGATTAGGAGGGGATTTCCGGGCGGGCATCTTAAGTGTGCCGCGCATTTTCAGAATATTAAATAAAGAGAAGCATTCCATAAAAGCACAATTTGACTTAATATTATTAAAAATTATATATATTTTAATGTTTTAGAAAGATACAAATTAAGAGTTAGCAGGAAAAGGAAGCTTGCCAACATTTTTAAGATAAAAGTATACATTTTTTTAATTACTATTAATTTCTTTACTACTGCACTATTTATATAATATAATTATATTATTTTAAGTTTTAAATAATTAATTTAATTTAATTTCTTTGTAAAAAATGTCCTTAATGGTTCGAAACTTGGGTAAGTCACAACTAGTTTCCACACCTACTGCACGAATAATAAAAATCGAATATGTAAAATCGATAATCGATAGCTTTTAGAGCATCGATTGCCCATGTTCGTTTTAGTTACTCCCATCTCTACATTTTGTGTGTTTCCGCGACTTTTTAAAGCTAAACTTTATTTGCAAAATGAGTTTCCTGAGCAACAGCAGCACTGTGCACGTGGAGGTTCGCGTGAAGTGCCTCAACCTGTGAGTACCGCTTGGTGTTGCAAACTTCGCCCTATTAATTAACACCATGTTGGCAGGGGTTTGGGAGATATGCGAGACCGATTGGAGCCGGCTTTGAAAACTTATGTGCAGTCGGCCAGAAACCTGCCGCACAATGTTCCCCTTATCCCGACTCTGCCTGAAGAAAAGAGCCCGCTGGTGGAAAACGTACTCCTTGAGTGCGACAGTGACGGCGGACAGCAGATAAATCCGTCGTCCCACAACAAGTTTCGTTTCCATTTCTATAAGCTACATCCAACAAATGCCGGTGCCGGGCTCTTCGATGAAAGCGGCAATGGCGATGGCTTCGATAGCGTCATAGCAGCCCATCACGTTCTGCTGCCGGCCAGCCAGTTTGAGGGTCTCTGGGAGAATCTGATCTTCGAGAGCGGATTGAAGGAGAAGCTGCTCAAGTTCGCCCTGTCCGCCCTGAGCTTCTCGCAGCATCAGGTGGACACGAATGTGATTGCCTGCAACCGGCTGTTGCTGCTCCATGGTCCGCCCGGAACGGGAAAAACAAGCCTGTGCAAGGCGCTGACCCAGAAGCTAGCTATTCGGACACAGGAGAGCTATGCGTACACCCACCTGGTGGAGATCAACAGTCACAGTCTGTTCTCCAAGTGGTTCTCGGAGAGCGGTAAGCTTGTGGCGCGTCTGTTCTCGAAAATCGCCGAGTTGGTGGCGGACCGCAGCAACCTGGTCTGTGTCCTTATCGACGAAGTGGAGTCGCTGGCTTACGCCAGAAGCGCCATGTCCAGCAATGAGCCCAGGGACGCCATGCGTGTGGTGAATGCGGTGCTGACCCAGCTGGATGATATTAAGACTTGTTCGAACGTGCTTATCCTGGCCACCTCTAACCTGGCGCAGACCATAGATCTGGCCTTCCTGGATCGTGCTGATATCCGTCAGTATATCGGACTTCCGGGATTGCCGGCTATTCGCTCCATTTACAAGTCCATGTTGAATGAGCTCATGTCGAAGGGCATCCTGCAGCGGGAGGATTTGGAGACGGAGGACGCCGAGGAGGGACTTTTATCAAATTTGGCCGAAATGAGCAGCGGCCTAAGTGGTCGCACCCTGCGCAAGCTGCCGCTCCTGGCTCACACCCAGTACACCAGCAGCCAGCTCTACGAAGAGAACGAGAAGATCAGCCTGTCGGACTTTCTGGACGCCATGCGTTTGGCCTTGGAGCAGCACTTGGGTGAGCAGCGACTGCTGAAGCTGGAGTCCCTGGAGCAACTCTGAGGCAACTTCATATTTACCAATTTCTCTCATAAGTCCAAATACTAAACAAAAATAGAAACACCCTTCACCCACACCCACACCCACACCCACTTTATGTCCATCAAATGGGATACTTTGTAAACTTCAATTTGCTGCTATGAAAAACAATCCGAGGCAGAGAACCAATCCTGTCCCCATCCTGTTAGCTGCTTCGTTTCATTTGCACACGACACAGAGATTTTCCCATTTCTTTATCCGGCTTTTGATGTGAAAATCAAGCGTGAAATCTTGTTATTTGCTTGCAAGCTTCTACTTCGACTGCCCAGGCAGGCCCTCATCTCAAGCGTTCCACGGATGGATCTCCCCTGTACCCTGCACCTATCACCCTTCCCTCTCATCGATATGCACAGACATCGGACATTGGACCCTACGCAATCTCAGCACTTTTGCTTTGCCCTCCCTTCGCATAGGAGAGCAGAAGCCCTCTTGAGTCCGGCACATGTCGAAGCCACGGGATGATGGCGCTGCTGCAAGGTGGCACACCAAGTTATTGCAAGTGCAAGTGACGACTAATCAAATTCGGTTGACGATTTGATTCTGTATTGACAGTGCCTGTTGATCCACATCATCCATTTGGAATCTACCACTTACTCGCAGCATAAGCTTGGAAATCTAAATAAAACAAACATACTGTGTGCTTCAAGTGCCTTCACATCATTTTCAGATTGCATTTCAATCCATTCTTTGCATCAATTCGGACTTAAAAAAAAAAATTAAGACATGTTTTTAGTTGTAAGATAAAAAAAAAAATCATTTCCACTTTCGAAAGAGCAAAATCCTGGAACTAAGCTCATTAAATTTTTCCATTTTCGTAAATAAAAGGTATATATATATAATATGAAAACCAACATATTTGGTCACCAAACTTTAAGTTCATATTCATTTTCGAAACTGCACAATCATAGAATTACGCTATTTCATAACAATTTTCATTTTTCCATTTTCGTGAATAAAAGATATATATTTTTAATATGAAAACCAATATTTTACAAGTGGGTGGCTGAATGGCTTTAATTAAGTCAGGGGGGAAAAATCACCATGATTTGCCAGTAGATTTGCACAATGGGTGGTTTGAGGGGGTCAAAAGGGGGGTGGCAATAAACCGGAAGACAGTAAAAATAGACGAAATAAGAGCCGGCATCGAATTATGTGAACGGATAGCTGCAGGGCCAATAAAATGTAGATGTGGGTGAGTGCGATAAAACAGATTCTTGTTGATGAAAATGTGATGTGCTTGCTGTTCATGTGCGAATGCCACCACCCATTGTCCTCCTGCTGGCTGGAGCATATAAAATATACCGGGTTTATTAGCCACACGGCAACGGTATCGAATCGGTATAAAGAGAAGGAATCTCAACAGCACCTTATTGTCATGCTTAGTTGATTTGGCTTCTGCATCGGTCTTTAAGAGTGATGGGGCTTTACCAAAGACGATTTAATCATTGATTTGCCTTAACAAAATCTCTTTAAAATAATATTAAAAATAATTAAAAATCATTCTTTGCTTGTTAGCAATTGGAAGGATATATTTTCTACATTACGGTTTATAAAACGACCGTCAACCCCCTTAATAAAATAAAAAAAGCAGGCAATTATGTATGAAGCTGTCATAGGATCAAAGAAGTATATCAGACAGGTAATCTTAATTCTTAAAATACCTGTAAAAGCTACTTATAGTATAACAATTAATGTTAATAAAATCAATAAGTTAACATCGCTTTCAAGTTGTAGGTGGCATTTCGCATGTAGAAGTCTGCAAAAAGCATGAGTTTCCACCTCATCTGGCATTCGGTTGTTGATTCTTTTTTATGTATTTTTTATTTTATTTGGCAGAGCGCGTTGTTTATTTCATACAGTCATGTGGTGCACAATTATTATTTGTTTGTTTACGTTTTATTTCGGCAGCAGCAGCAGCAGCAGCACCGACTGCGATTCCAGCTATCAATGGGATCCAGGGGCTTCTCCCCATCGTCTGTCTTGGTTGCCAGTCGGGCATATATGTGCAAACAATTTAATGCATTTGCACACAGAAAAGAAGATTAAAAAATATATTGGGTGTACAAGTAGAAAACCGCCGTTTTCGACTAGGTGGTGCCACCTTCACAAAACGGTGAGAAATTTTGATTGGGAACGCCAATTGGTGAGCTAAAATATCGGTCAACAACTCTACATTGTCTCGTTCGTGTATTCTTATTGTCTATCATTTTGTTGGTGCACGAAAATGTCGTAATTCGAACCGAATAAGCGTCATTTGCGGGAGATTTTGCTTTTCGCGTTCAATTCGAAAAAATCGGCAGCTGAAGCGCGTCGAATGATCGTAGAAACTTATGGTGAATCGTGTATAAGTGAAAGAACATGTCGAGAAGTTTAAAAATGGCGAGTATGACGTGGAAGACAAGGATAGACCGGGTCCTGTGAAAAAGTTTGAAGACGCGGATTTGGAGCCTCTGTTGGGTGAAGATTCTTGTCAGATACAACAAGAACTCGCAGTTTCCTTGGGTGTGACTCAGCAATCAATTTCCCTTCGCCTAAAAAGCTTGGGAATAAAATTATGAAAAAAAACGGCGGTTTTCTACTTGTACACCCAATATGTATATATTTTGTAAACATTTAGGAAAAATTTGCTATTACATTAATGTTGATATAAAGATAAAGTTAAGGTCCCTTTTCTATAAACCCCTATAAGTAATTACCATAGCAAAGTTTATAAAGTCTACCTTAATTTTCTCCCTTAATTCGAATGAATATATTTACCGGAAATGGGGGAAATTCACCTTGAAATAGTTTAGCTCGTAGCTGGACTCGAATTTATTTGGAGATAGAACTCCTGACAATGGGCTTTTGTTCCCTTTGCTGCTTTTGTAAAGAGTACGAGATACTTCCCCCAGGCGAAAATCGCAATATAAATGTGCAATGTTATTCCTCCGTCCATCGTACCCCGAAATTTCAACCTATATATGTATTCGCATAGCCGCCATTGGGGGCCCCCGGAAGTCCCTGCCCCCCGCACAATCATGCAGAAGCACAGAGAATTGAACCATTGATGGTTACGTTTATTTATGTTTTCCTTGCTCGGTGTGTGTGCGAAGCCTGTAAGCAGCATTTGCAATTGCATTTCAGCAATATGGAAAATTTTGCTTCCCACTACGAATTCCCATTGTTATCCAATGCGGCTGCTGCTGCCGATATTGTTGGAACTGCGCTTGTGTTTTTGTTGCTGCGGAGCAATTGTTTCTTGTTTATTGTTTGGATTTGTAAGCTTACCGTTTTGCGGCGTTAAGAACTTTAAATTTCCATGAAAGCGGCAGTAAATGCTTTAAAATTGGCCCAAGCTCTTACTGAAATGTCCGAGAACTGGACTAAAACAGAAGTATTTTCCTATGGAATCTTGATAGCTTGTAATTGTTTTAAGCCTGGGTTTAATATTTCATTGGAATCTTAGAGGTAATATCTTTGTATCTTCTTATAATAACGAGAGTATAAGATTGAATTCTCTTTTTAATTAAACATCATAAACTTTCACTAACTTTACTGGCGGATAAGTGATTAGCAACTCAATTACATCGCAGAAAAGTAAATTAAATTGGTTTATTTTTGTTATTTTCTTTCAGTCTGGGTTTAAGCTTATTTCAACATTATTTATCTTAGCTTAATAGTTTTAATTACTTATTAACTTACTAATTTTAATAATCAGAGGCGGAAGACCAATGCCACTTGTTGTTTATTCAGACAAGCCAAAGTTTTCTCATATTTATACCACTTAAATATTTAAATAATATGATTCAAGTTGTACACAAGATCTTTACATAAAAATGCGCCTATTAAATATATATTTAAAATTAAAATAAATTTCTTCATTTCTCCTAAGAACTTGAGATTTATTTAAATACGATATATCAGTTTCTGCAGCTTTTTGAAATTGTTTATGTTGCCCATTATTATTTTAAATTGCCGAAGCCCGATGCAATTTAATTTAAATTGCTGCGGTGGATGCCGAAAGCCGGGCGGCGTGGATATCCAATATCTACGCTAAACCCAGGCTCTGGCAGCCTTTTGCAAAAATATTCCGCGGAAGCTTGAAATTGTTTAGTTATTGAAAAAGGGTCGTTAATTATGTATTTTTGGCCAAGAATTTCTGCTGGCAATCTGCGACCAAAATAAATAAGAAAATATGGTGAAACTGCCCGCAGCAGCCGCACAATATCCCAAAAGGGGATAACAGCAAGTCCTAAATTTAATTTCCACAGCCACCGACGCGCGCCTTCAATATTTTGAAAGTTAACTCTGGCATGGAAAGTTGGAGTAGCGCGAAAATCTGATACGATGCCAGGGAATCGCAAAATGGATTGTCAACAGACTCGACTCCCTTCGGACTCACAACAAGTACATAACTTTAGTATTAGATGCTGGGATCTCATCGTTTCGAGCCATGACAACCATCGTCAACATGAACTAAGTCAACCCCAGCAAAATGCACTACATGTAGCAAACATAATACACTCACAAAAGCGTGTTCTCAATTGGATAACATTTAATTAGGCTAGTTAAGGTGTAATTTTTTGAAAAATAAGAAGTACCTAAGTGAAGATTTTGGCTGGAACACTGACATTTTGTGAATGAATGGAAAGGTATATTTGCTATATATGTTTTCAGATTTAAGCTTATGAAAATTATATTATTTAGATGGAGAATGTAAAGTCCTAAAACTAGCATTCAATTTTTGAAATGCGAAACTATAAGTATTATGAACGTTTTTAAAAATAAATATTATTTGTATTTTTATTGCCAAAGCTGAGAGCAATTAAGAATTCCAATATATAATGTTGCCGAAGGTTAGTTTTGTAAAAAAAAAAAAATAAGTTCACAGAATTAAAACTTAAAGCTTTATTTTTGAGTTGGAAATGTCTCACGGAAATCGAATTTGGGAACCGTTCTAATTCGCGTTCGCATATGTACGGCTGCACTTGTGTGTGTGTTATTTATGCTTAGAACGTGACTGGAAATATGAAATGCAGCAAATGTGTTTACTTAAATGAAGTGAGTGAAAATTGACAAATACACTCACACACGCTCGCACACACACCCACAACCAGAAAAGGGGCCGGAGGGCGGGTGCGAGTAAAGTGCAGTGCACGGGAGGCGGCTGGAAAAGAAGGCGTGGCCGGGTCACATCCGACTAGCGAGCTTAGCGCACACATGAGAAATACGCCAAAAATGGCAATGACGCTAATCCCTTGGCCGACACAACTCGCACACAGACACATGCACTATTACAGTAGAGACTGCTATGCAAGTTATATTTTCTATAAGAAAATATGAGTCTATTCTCGTACATCCCAATTGTATAGATATTTTAAATGAACAAAATAATCTGAAATATATTTTTAACTAATTTATATAAATAAAATAATTTATGAGAACTATTTAGAGACATATTTCATACTATTTTTAATTCAAATTTTAACTAACAGATAGGAACAAAGTCAGAAGACCCTGAAATAGCCATTGATACTGATGGAGGAACAGCTAAGTTTAAGTCAGAAACCTGTAATTCTAACCATTAAATAATACATATATAATTTCTCTTAAAAAATTAAAATTTTAAGGATATTTAAGGTTACAAATCTCACGAGTTTCCACTGTCCCCCACAGTCCAACCAACACACACACTGTGCGGAAATATGTCAAATTCAATAACAGCCAAAGTGACGTGCTTCCCGATCTCCAACCCAAGGAAACCCCGCGTCCAGTTCCCTCAGGCAGAGCAGAAGAAGGAGCAGCAACTGTGGCGCCAAAGTCTGGACAATGGCAGCCAACTCCTCCTTCCCAGTTGATTCCGCTAGCTGCTGCCCGGCAGCATCGCCATCCATCCCAATGGCCTTATAAAAATGTACGATTTTTCTTCATTTGATGAAACGAAATACAATTTCTCAAAGAGCAGCGACGCAACGCAACGCAAAAAAGTTGGTTGCAATTGCAATTTTCTTGCCAAATCAGCGCACGCTGCTTGCTATATTGACATTTTTAAAAGCCAATATTTCTCCAACTTCCAGACCCATTTTCCTCAGCAAACACACACTTACACAAAGTACGCCAAAAGTTGGGTATACGAATTAATTTATTTGACTCTTCCTGCAATGTATAAATATAAATTGAATGAGCACCAAGCAAGCGAGCAAGCAAGCAAATAAACTGCGTGGCCCACTATTTCAGTCGAATAGTTGAGCAATCAAAAGGGTCACAATGCAGGAGAACTTCAAGTAATATAAAGTGAGTTTTTAAAGTAAAAACATGCACACATATCTATGATATATAAATGGTTATTATTTTGTAGCTCTATTTACGTAAAGTTTCCTGGCGTAACTCAGTTGAAATGATTCCAAATATTCAATCAGCTACTAACAGGTACTACTAACAGGTAATGAAGTATTGACCACCTGCCCTGCCTGCTAATTAGCCACAGATGCTAGGTGGCAATGTCATTTTACTTTTCTTCTGCAATTACATTGATTAATAGCGGTTTGGCACCCACTAAGAATGCCTGCGGTTTGGCCCTTTTCCTTGCTGCAATAGGTTGAATGAGGAACCAGTGAACTGGGAATGACAGTCGTAACGAAACTTTTTTACACCCACACAACTTTGGGCAAGAGAAAACTGCAAACGCAAATGAAATTAGTCGAAACTATTTTGGGCATTTCCGCGGCAATGAGGAGGAGGCCACACCATGCCAATTTCCATAGGCTTCGCAGGCAAATCCTCATCTGCATCCTCATCCGATTTTACATTCAAACTGGCCATGGCCAAGTCAAGTTCGTGACGCGCGTTATTTCTAATTAGATTAGGGAGTGCCCAAGAGACCACGCCCCAATGTCTACACAGAAGGAAATAATTTCAGAAATGTTTTAAAGTAGTTTTTTAATATAGCCAAACAAAGAATAATTAAAGGTCATGGAAATAGGCTTTCTAGTCAATCGAGTTTAAGAAAAGAACCTCAAGGATTGAATACATTTAGAACAAACTTTTTTTAAAAATATTTTTCCCAGCTTAAAAACACCCCTCCTTTATTATAAATGAAACCAATTTGATTGCCTTTCGGTGCCTGGCCGATTGACTTCTTTTCGTTGCTCGTTTTTTCAGTAATTTTAATTGAAAAAATTCTTCAATTTTGCCATCCATCTGACTGGCAGATTCGGCCCCGTCTTCCGTGTTCTCATCTCTCATCCGACAGCCGTAGAAATGTAATTAGCCCAGCCCCTCCAATCCACCGTCTGTTGTCTGTTTGTGTCAACTTTGCAATTAAATATTCATAAAAAATGCAATTTGCCAGCCACTTTGCAGCGCGGATAGATATTTTGCAATTACTTTTAAGTGCTGCATAAGGCTATTATTCGATTGATTGGCCAAAGGGCCTGGAGCCTCCAGGGAAATTGAAATGCCTTTGGGTAATAAAGTAGAAAAGATTAAATGATTTCCCATTGCCTATGAAATAATTGTTTGTTTTTGGCAGAAACTTTGCCATTAAAAAACCTAATATATGTAAATTCCGGAGTCTAATTCTGATTTTTCCACGTGGGTGAAGTCTCTTATGTAATTATTATATGTATATAAGCCGCTGCCAACTACAAAATAATTCATATAATTCAGGATTTCTTGAGCAAATCAATAAATAAAAAACTTTCTTTGTAAACTAAATCCTTTCTAAATGCTTACCTTATATTCTCAGTAATGTCTCTCAATTGATAAACTATTATTCACTAAAGACAAAGTTACACTTTTTTGCTCTTTATACCTAACATCCCATGTTAGAATGTTTATGCACAATTGGTAATTGGAAATCTTTAATTAAATTTTCCACGTGGGTAGCTGGTGGCTTAGGTGAGTGCCAGGTGAGTTTGCTGGAAGAGAAGGGTTCGCTAATTTCGGTGCCAGTGCTTTTTGTCTTGCATTTCACGCGTGCCCAGTGTGCAAACGAAATGGCGATAATTAATCATTGGTCCTGCGGTTAGTTGACCGCTTTTCGATTTGTTCCGTGACCTGCCACTACTTTAATTAAAAAGCACAACTCTTTGCGGCAATTGGCGTAAGTTATTGGCCAACGATGATTTGCTTCTTTTGTCCCTCAACATTGTCACTGCCACATGCTGCTGCTGCCGTTGGATTGTGGCCGTAATCACAGGAGGCGACGCGACGTCTACTCCACGTACATGGTGCGCAGGAGTGCGAAGAATTTGTACGAGAGTTGCAAGAGCTGTGGGAGGAGGAAGTTACCGAATTAATGTTTTACTTTTTTAAGGTTTTTTTTATTGAGCTTACATCCGACACGGTGACCAGTGACACACTTAGGAAAATTGTGGCCTTGAGGCGACTGGGCCGCTGGGCCCTCTTGACGATAAGGATAAGCATTTTGCGGTAGCGCAAATCAGCATGAAACCAATCGTGATTGTACACAGCCTGGCCAATGTGCTCGCTCTGAATGAAATAAAAAAATTATAATTATTTTTAATTAGGTATCTTAGATTTTACCGCATCAAGCAGACGCTGGGCATAGGTGGCAATCATGAAGACCTGGACCATGGCGCAGAAGAGAAAGAGGACGAGCATCACCAGGTTGTCGATCTTGCCACCGATGGTCATCTGAAAGCCCACAAAGCATATAATAAACGATGACGAGACAAAGTTACAGAGCAGCGACACTCCAAAGATCCCATTAATGTCCTGGCAAAGCAGCAGCAGTCGCTGGTGGTAGGCCACCACCTTTTGAAGGAACTCCAGATCCCGCTGGGGCGTGCTCAGCCCCGCCACATAGTTCTCGATGTGCCCGGCCAAGCGGGTGAAGTGCATCACCAGCAGGGTGACCAGGGCGCACATTAACAAGTCGGCTGCCAGCTGACCCGAGAGGCAGGCCTGACCGGCAAAGTTCTGTGAGACATACATGAAATAGTAGCTGGAACCGGTACTCCAGTCCCAGGGCACCCAGCAGTAGTAGGGCAGCATCCGCTGGAACTGACGCAGACCCAGCCAGAAGTCACAGACCAGGTAGTAGACCGCCCAGTACAGGTTGTATGTCCAGATCAGCACCAGATGCATGCCGAAGTAGAAGACGCTGTAGCGTTTGTAGCCGCCCAAGCGTACTGCCACATCGTAGGGCTTTTGCTGATCGATGGTTTGTGGGTGCAGGGTCTCCAATTCGCGCACTACATGGGTGAGCTGCTCCCTCTGCCGCCAGATGTGCCAGATCTTGAGGTCGCCAACCACCACGAATCCAATGAACGAGAGGTTCATGGTGGCTTCCAGGAAGTTGCTGCCCCTGCTGATAGCCAGGAATACGTAGATTAGCTCCGTCAGGAGCACGGCATTCAGGTTGATTATCTGGGCGATAAACATCCAGTGGAGCAGGAGCTTCCTTCTCTTGCCATTGTCCTTTTGATCGTAGGCCAGCATTCCTATTGAAAGATAAAACACATTGGCGTACTTCAGGAAACTCTCAAGGACAATCGGTTCCTGCTGCTCCTTTGAAGCCTGGGTCTTGTTCTCCACTACCATCGTTTTGTATTGCCTGCTTTTCCGCGTCGTCGGGCCTATATATATAATACCCCAAATTAATAGGACACCCGGGAGCCAGCCACTGTCGATGATTTAATAATTTACTATTGCCACACACACTCGGCAATTGGCACGCCCTCTTGATTACCATGTACACGGCGAGCATCTCTCAATTAGGGCGTTGTGAACCCGTACAGTTGGTCGAGCTGGAGGCGTGGTTAATTGAGCCTAAGTCGAAATCGATGACTCCCCCAATTAAGTGGCTCCACTTGCTCACAAATGTCAGCGATTAGTTCGACCTCCAATGAGCATTCTAATGGAAGCATGTTCATCAAGCTGTCAGTATTAATTCTAAAGTCACTCAAATTACTTTCTGAATTATGGAATTTCTAGGAACTAAAGGGGCAAGTATATATATACTATTTGAAAGATAATATTATTATTCCTTTCTCGTTTCTCCATCAGGAATTGCAAATTAAATAGTAGTTAAATGTAGTAGTTAAATGTAAAATGTAGTTAAATCTTTATATATTTTTATTCTGCTTTATTTTTTATTTCAAAATTCAAGAGCATCTGGTGCTTTATTTATGTTTTTCTTTTCTTCAATTTGTTTTTTGGTTCACTTCTGCACAATGTTTCCTTGTTTTTCAAGTTCCGACCCACATACTAAGTGCGAGGAGTGTGTGTCTCGGTGACATCATGTCTTGGTTTTTGCCTATTTCCTGTTTACTCACATCGAAATGGCCAAGTTTCCATTTGCCTGCAAACATTGCATTGGGATTCCCATTTCTTCTGCGGAACTGACACCCAGTTTATGTCCTGGATCAACTAGCATTCTCTCCTCTCCTCTGGTTGTTTTTTGCTGGCTAAACTTGGTATGTTGCAATTAAATCCCATTCAAGGGGAAGCGGAGATGACAGCCGAGATGATGGTTTATTCGATATAAGGCAACGCCCCGCTGCTGAATCGGTATGTGCCTCTGACTGAATAACTGACCTCATTTGCGTATCGCATTCCTAATGAAATTTACATGACTATTCCGCCGCAGCAATACTAATGAAGAGCCTTGTTGTACTTGTGCACGAATATGCACATGCTTACCTACAGATGTGTGTGCACATAAAGCCATATGAGATTTATTCTCGAATGCAATTAGCATTTTAAATTTATCTCACGCAGCGCACAATTTTTCACTCCTTAATGGCATTTGTAATGTTAAACCAAAATTAATTTAATAAATTGTTGCTGCCATCCCGTTCCCCTCTCCGCCTGTCAGCGGTATGGAATGTTAATGCATTTCTATTTGCCACTTAAAGTTTTTGTACGTTCGCTGTTTTTGTTGGAAATATTAAACCAAACTATGTATAGAAAAAGGCGGCTTGAAAAAGGACAACAAATGTGCAAATAGTTTTATTGATTTTAATTGTAATTTGGTTTTTTTTGCTGATTTTAAGATTTATTTAAAATATGTTTTTAGAAGAGCCGTTTAATAGGGCAACAGAAAATAACAATGTACATCTCATTTTTGGTAGTTGAGTTCTTGTCAAAATATTAAAAAACATATAAGGCGAATGACATTATAATGATCAAGATTTATCTAAAGCTACAATAACCTGCATTTAGTTTTAATCTCAATACTTTTATTTAATATCCATTTCGTAATTATTAACTGCAGCTCTTTTCGGGGGAAAATATACGTATATGTTTAATTTGCGAGGCGTAAATGCTTTCGCTTTTTTCGGCAACTCGTTCGCCAGCTAATACTTATGCAGATTAATCTGCATACATATGGCACATAGCATATGCATGCCTCAGCGCCCCGTGGCTGTGGGGCAAGGTCCTTGGGTTTCCGTTTTGCATTTTGGGTCCGACCCCATTAGACGGGTTTATCTATGGCAAGAGCCAGAGACAAAAAAGGGGGTCGTTGCGCCAAATTTCCCTGTCCTCTTCATGCCGCCTCAAAGCCCAGTAAACAAAGCAATTATGTGTGAGTGTGTGTGTGTACCTGCAACGCATACGATGTACACAACTGCGGTCAAGATAATAGGGATGTTGTGTGTTTTTTTTTATATTTTAAATATTTTGAAAGGGCAGTACTCTTTTTAAACGAATACTTTTGTGACAGTAAATTAGGTTTATATATCTTTAAATATATTCTTGATAAACCTCACCAAACGATTTGATCTGGATCCAAACTAGAACGAAACAATCTGCCATATTGCAAAATTTAATGATTTTACATTTAGCACAACAATACTTTCTAGATTAAACAAATTTTTAGAAAAATATAGACTTGTTTTTGTGATATTTGCTATTCCTTGCACCGAGCTGTGTCTCCATATATATTGAATATATACATATGCATGTATGTTTGTTGGAAGCTTTCCTTGTTGGTTAGTTTGTTGCAATGTTGCATATTATCAAAAACATTTGTAGCAGGAAAACAGAGCAACGGATGAGTTTGAGTTGGTCGAAGGGCTGGTCTTTTTTTTCGAGGGGAGAAAGCGAGGTGAGGGGCGTCGTCCATGTGTATATTTTGGCTGCTGGCATTTTTGAATGTTTGCCAAATGTTGTTGGCTTTGGCGTAATTGTTACACCAACAGTGAAATGTGCAATGATAAGGCCGCGATGTATTTTTTTCTGTTTGTTTTTTTTTTTTTAGCATTGCGCTGGTGCTTTTCCACCCTACATTTCTATTATTTTTTCGCCGCGCTGCCATTGCCCTCTGATGGCAGTGTGCCAAATTCTATGGCAGGACACACATGCTTAGGGTGTCCTTTTTCCCCTCCATGTGGCCAGCGTAATAAACTTAATTTGTGTTGAGATGTTGCGAAATGAAAACGGTAAGGTAGCAGCTGAATTACAATTAGCAAATCTATATATATAAAAATGGAGACAAAAAATGTTACTAATGGCATCACTAAAGAACGGCTGGGCCGTTTTGGCTCAAATTTTTTTCAGTTGTTTGTAATTGCCAGAAGAAAGCTATTAAATAAGAACATTTTGGGAAGTCCTTCCGGAAAAGTCGCTAGCGGCTCAACAGATGGACACACTGTTGTATGTAAAATTCTGAAACACCCTACAAAGATCATAGCTGCGTTGAAATTGTGTATCAATGAACTAGGTAAAAAATATTTAAACAAAAAAATCGAGCTAACGAAGCATTACCAAAGTGAGCTTAAACAATTGGAAGTAATGCCTGCTGTTAGACGATCAAGTCTTGGGAGGCGTTCACGCAATGCAATAAGTATTCAGAATTCCCGTAATAGTCGGACGCAAGAGGAACGTACAGAAATAAATGCATCGATACGTGCCCAAATGGCACAGTTCGCGCTCCACAAAGATCACCTCAAGCCCGACATAATAATAGAGAAAGACGAGCCGCAAATGAAAACTTGAATCGCGCTTCATTCGCATATAATCCTGAAACATCCTACAAGGATCTTACCTGCGTTGTTATTGGTTCATTGTCTGTTGTATGTCAGCATTGCAATGCACTGAAGTTTTGGTTGGAAACCCCCGGCTTATGCTGTGCAGGTGGCAAAATTAAATTGCCAGTTTTGGCTCATCCACCAGGGCCATTGTATTCGCTACTATATGGAAATTCAGCCCAATCAAACAGTTTCCTAAAGCTTGCACAAAAATATAACGGATGCTTTCCAATTACGTCATTTGGAGTCGAGGTTTTTTATCAATCATGCTACAATCCAATTTAT
>VNKB01011765.1:0-14653 GCA_008042735.1 Drosophila leontia
CAAATGAGATATGGAATTTAAAACGTGGCGCCAAAGCTACAAGCATGCCCAAAATAGATGTTGGCGTTTTTTCTGTATATTCTTGCCCCTATATGTCCCCAATTGTTACTATTTAATATAAACCGCCTACCTCTACCTTATTTTAAAGATTTTGGATGCCTATACCACCTATAGACACTCTTCGGGGAATTTGCTCTCTGTTGGAGAAAAATCATTAGAAAAACTAAAATTCCTTGTGATTTAATTCATTTAAATTTATTGCGGATAAATTCTGACGCAATCTGTGCCTTTTGCTGTTGTACAACAGCCAAAATAGTTGGTAAATGCTCCATTTCAAATTTGCAACTGCCAATTCGACAGCCTTTGTTTACGTTTTCATGAGCCACAGCTGATCGATCAGCTGTTCGGATGCTAAATGCGCTTTAATGTTGTGTGGGAACACGAGTTTCACATTTGTGAAAAATCCCAAACGTTCCTCACAAATGCGCTGTGTGGGAAGACAGTATTAACATTAGATATGGATTTAGCTATGTTATATCCAACAGTTTTAATTTAGAATTAAGAACGGTCGGATATGCCTTAATATCACATCCGTGTTTTTTTGCATTTTGTTGTATATTTATATACTGACGTTTTGTAAATCAATTTTCCATTAAAAATGCAAGGGCACTGTCAGCTGGCATTTGTTTGGACTCATCTGCAAAAAGCTTCTTTTTTATATCATCAATGCTCTCAGAACTCGCAGCTCCCTTTACAACAACAGCAAAGTCTTTTTCGTTCGATTTTTTAGCTGAAACTGTGGCAGCATGTATGAGTAAGGCAGATAAATTGTTATTCTCCTCTGAAAGTTCAGCGTCGAATTTTCTTTTTAGACGAGGACCAGCGCTTTCGTAATCACATTTTGGCGACCCACTTTATTTTCCAATGCATAATGACCAATGATTTCTATGAACATGCTTTTCTCAAGCTATTTTTCGTGCTTTTCCTTAAATCTTTCTAGAGTTGAATTGCATTTAGGCAAGTGTTTATTTAAATAACTGACAAAGCCTTTCACTTTGTCATTAATCGACTTTATGGTTTCGTTATATGAATGTTTTTGTGCGATCACTCTCAATATGTGCTGTTGTACGGCGTATCCTGAGCGATTATTGTTGCTCCCAATGTCAACCAGCTCATCACGACTGAACACATTGAAAACGTGTCGATTCGGACTAAAGGGGTAAGTTTCTCATTAATCTGCACACTTTGGTTAATAATTTTCACTTACAACTTTTTGCAACGCTTTGCCATGCAAAAGTACTGATCTACGAAAAACAACTACACTTGTTAAGCTCGTTCTAAAAATACACATAAACCAAACACGGTACAATTGAACAAAGACATATAACAACGACACAAACATTGGTAAGCTTTAGTTTTAAATACCTGGACAATCGTTTTCAATGTTTATTCATTTTACTTTTTCGTAAACTTTTGCCACAACAAACGATCAAAGTCGCACAATTTTTCGCGCCAATTTCATACAAAACAAGTGGCATATAATCAGCTGACTTTAACAGCTCGCCAGCAGAACAGTGTTGCTCCATATGTTAAAGTTAAATATTTTTTTATCTGTCTAGGGTGTTTAAAAATTAAAAATAAAAAAAAATTTTAAGATACATAAAAAAAATTTACTTTAAGCCATTGGGAAATATTAAGCCATGCTTCCATAATAATGTCCTTCAGCATAGCCTTCGATGTTATGGTTCGAAGGCGGATCCTGCTCCCCAAATGATCCCATAGATGCTCTATAGGATTCAAATCAGGCGACTGAGGAGGCGAGTGCAACTGGTTTTTCGTGTTGTAGAGCAACAACAGCTTTACATTGTGGGCTGTATTATCTTGCTGGAACCCTAATTTTCTGGCGCTTTCGTGCAAATTATCCTTTAAAATTTGCAGATAAGACTTGTGATCCATGGTCGACTCGATAAACACGAGGCTTCCAACTCCACTTGGCACCATACACCCCCATACCATCACACCGCCACCACCATGCTTTACTGTCGGAGCAACAGCACGTCCAGCGCGGTACCGCTCTTGCGCCACATAAGTTTTCGCCCTTTTATACCAAAAATGCAGAATTTACTTTCGTCGCTGAATAGGACATTGTTCCAGAACACTGCAGGCTCCCAGACAAATTTTTTTGCAAATTCCGTTCGCTTTCTCTTATTTGCCGGCGATATTAAGGGCTTCTTCCGCGTCCTCCTTTTTCAAATCAGGTAGGAGTATATTTTTGCACTGATCGGAGACAACATACCATAATAATAAAATAACATTACTTTCTACTATGTTCGACACCGGCAGCGCCATTAATTTAATCCAGCGCATAGCTATACCCTACAATGAGCTTAAGGACGTATTGACACCGACAGAATATTGTGGTGTTAATGGAGCTCAAATCGAAAAATTTGGAAACATTTTTATTAGACTTAACATAGAAGAAGAAATTGCTTTATTTGTTGTACCCGACAATTCCGTCGTAACTAGTGTTCTCTTAGGGCGTAAGTTTTTTGAAAAGTTTGGAATAAAATTGATTTTTGAAGATAAAATTAGAAGAGAAGAAGAAATTATTCTATTGAATATTGATAGTGACCCATTGAATATTGATATGGGTGAATATCGATAGTGACCCTAAAGAGATAGTGATGACAGCATATCATTCATATATGTATAGTATTGATGTATTAAAGGATGATGAAAATTTGGACATTGATCCGAAGTTAAATGCTAACAACCGTGAACTCAATAAAATAACAAGGTTAAATTATTTGGATTTATCCAGTGATCCAACATAATTATGAAATGAGGCTGAGACTTAAGTCGGAAGAACCTGTACGTTCTGTTCCAATAAGACTTTCATAGGAGGAAAAGAGAAGAAGTAGATAGTAAAATTGATGATCTGTTGAGGAAAGGATTTATAAGATAAAGTAATTCGCCTTATAGTTCAGCTATTGTACTTGATTATAGACAACTTAATAAGATACTTTCATACTTTTAGATTTAAAATGCGGATATCACCAGGTGAAAGTAGCAAACTCAGCAAATGAAGACTTCTTATTTTAGCTCTTTCAATTCGTTACGAAAATTTAGAATATTGAAAATCCAGAACAGATTGTAATGCAGTAGTTTTATGTTTAGGAAAGGGACGCCTTAATTCGAATATTGTTAGATGAGCCTTAGAATTAGCGAATTATATTAATACGCTTAAGCATCGTAGTGAAAAATATGTGACCCATGTTAATACGTTAAGTAGATAACCTTCAGCCCTTAATCAAGATTTTGAATATGAACCAGTAGTAACAGTACACGAGTGTGACAACAAAGATAAAATAGTTTCAGTGATTGATAGTAATGACATAAACCTTCAGCTTTAGATAACGCAAAATAGAGATAAGAAGTAAAGAAGTTTGTATTAAGCAATGGAATCATTTATAGATTAGGGGATAATGATATCGAATTGTTATATGGGCCACCTGAAATGGAAACCCATGTAATAAGGAGAGTTCACGAACGTTTGTCATTTAGGTGCAGACAAATGTTTAAATGAAATAATGAAACATTAATGGTTTCCGGATAAGGTAGAATCGTTTATGGGAAAATGTATCATGTTATTATGCATTATCAGAATGGGAACTATTCGAAAAAAAAATCGGATTCCTCAATGATTATAACGCTGCGCAAGCACCTGTTATTTTAGAAAGTGAGCTTGTCATTGCATCTCAGCAAATCTTGAAACCCATTGTGGAATTGGAAGCTACAACTTCAAAAAAAAATATATTATTTTTTGATTTTGTTGAAATGAAAGCAAATGAAAAAACCACCAACCGAAGTGATGTGGACATCGACGTGCTTGTGGAGGACAATGAGGACAGTCGGTAGGTTGCAGGTGCCCTTTGTCACCGTGTCCTATTGGCGGGACCCCAAGTCGGAGCTGTCCCAGCGACAGCTCAAACAGGACTATCGGTGAGTAAAGAAACATAACCTGATTGTTCGTTGTAGTCATAAATTAATTCCAAGAAGATCTACGTGCTTTTTTTAATTAACTAACTTTCTTCCTTCAATAAATAATTTTTCAATTAATGCATTGGTATGTAAACCCCTTAATTTTCTTTCTTGAAATTTATATAATTATACTTATATATTTATTATTATTACTTATATATATACTCTTATTTTAGTATATAAGCATGAATAGAAAGCATAAGTAAAATCCTTAATAGAAAGCAAGTGCGCCATTTTTAGTAACCGTTGATGCGCTCCATTTCGGCCAGGAGCAATGCCTCACGCCGGGTTGTCTATCCCAAATGGGTAAGAAATTGTCTATACATCGTTTAGTAATATTTTTTAATAATTGTAACTTTTATATCCCTTCCCCTTAAACAGATGCCGTAACTAGCAACATCGCCGATGCAAGCGAGCGGGTTGACGAGCAGCCAGTAAGTTTTATTTATTATTTATTTCATTAGGAATTAATTATATATTTTCAGGAGAGGAAGAGAATTGACAAGATGTGCTCGGTGTGCTGGGTACTTCTACATGTAAATAAAATTAATAGTTTTTTTTTTTTGGGTCAAAAAAATAATGAAGTTTTATTAGACTGGTGCGCCGTTACCAAAATATTTTGCAACTAAACCTAATTCGAAGTAAATTCTATGTTTACAATGCTGAGTTATGGAGGAATATTAAGTGGCCGGGTCTTCTTGTTTATAAATAAAATATGCTACCTTTACCTAATTCAGTTATGGAGCAATGTTCCTAAAACATCAGAGAATGAAATACAGAGCTTGCATCGGTATCCAGAAAAATCTAAAAATTGAAACGGAAAATGGATTCATATCAACGGGAAATGAAATATGCAAATGCACTAAGTGGAAATATGATATAAAAGAGCAAATAAAACCATTACAAACTTTGTTTCCCCTTATTGCTCACTGATGGCGTTTTACAACACTTCATTCTTAATAAACACGTGAATAGAAATGGATTGAAAATTTTTCATGATGTCCATGAGACTACTATGAAAACGCTAGAAAGTGTAGTGTTAAACGTTTTGGTAAGTTTGTAAGTTAAGGTTTAGTATATTGCGGCAAGGCAGTTGCACTGGCCACGACCAGTGACGATATCCCAACTGGCCTTCCTTGCGATCGATTAAGGAGATCTTACAAACCACTAATTTTATTTTATTTATTACCAATAATGGGCCAACGCCGCCAACAAGGTGGAGACGCCGCCCGTCCTTCAGTGGCAGCAACAGCACACCCCAGTCATCCAGTCCACCGGACGTGATTTGCTGGCCGCAGTATATAAATATGCGGATTTGGAAAACAAGCCGCCGGCCCCGCGGAAAATAAAAATATTAGGGCCATCGGCCAGGACCGTACTGCACAACGAACGATACTGTTTCGGCTGTTGCACAGTGCGTTTCAGAGACAAATAGCATGGGGAGTGCTCGCCAACTTATCGCTATAATATGCGATGATAATGCAGTAAATGCTAGGTTAGTTGAACTGCACATGCCGGTCCTGTTGGATTTTACACATCTCGACAAGACGCTGGCGAGGACCCACCGTTCTGTAGACACTGTCCTGCGGTCCATATACCACCGCCAATCATTCGAAGCTGTCAGCTTCGAATCTAAATTTTTAGAATTTGAAGAAAAACTCGACAGTCAGAGAAGAACGGGCAGGATAACTGATTCCGCATATTTATTATGCCGCCAACAGCTGCATGCTTTGAAAGAAGCGAGTCGATTGTTTTTTCTAACTGAAGCTGACAGAGTCCTGACCTTCGAACATACCAACAATGACAAACTTGAGGCCATGGTCCTCAAATTAAACTCTATGACGAACGACACCCGTTATGTGGTAACCCGTACCGTACGGGTATGGACCCTCGGGATTCTATTAGACAAGGTGGAGGTTTACGAGTATATCGAGATAAAAACAAAAAGTTTCCGTTTCAGTACATGTACTAACTGAGTTTCCTTCAATAACAGTAACTCCAAAAGAGTTGGACAATTTGGAAGAGAGGATTGCAGACCATGTTGCTATGTCCGGGTCGAGATGTTTGAAGGAGTCTTGCGGGAAAATAACCCAAAATTCCATACCATCATGGTTGTGGCCGTAGACCGGTCAATAACAAAGGGTCGTGTATTTGCGATGAGTAAGAAATTGCCTATAAAGCGTTAGAATTTTTATTAAATATTGTAATTTTTCTTCATATAAAGTTCCATAGCCCAGGTCCTTTTTGCACGGCAGGTGATAGCTACCTGGCCGTGGCAGAATGCATCAGCGCGGCGAATGTAATGGGGAGGGGCAACAACTTATCGGAATAATATCTGACGATAATAAAGTCAACGATAAGTTCGAGTTCGGAAAGCCAGTCCTATGGGATTATAGCCACTTAGATAAGTGTCTGGCGACAACCCACCCATCGGGAAATGACTGAATCTGCCTTCGCACAGAGAGGCTCGGACCTGTGCGACGAAGAGGCCGAAGCGTACGAGATGGAAATGTCGGAGGAAATATCGAGCGACCATTACAACCATTATAGGCAACCAGAAACAGCTAGATGCTTTGCATCAAGCTTGACGGTTGTGTTTTAAATTTGATGCTGACAGTGTTAACTTTCGAATATGTCAACAATGACGTGCTTGAGGCCATGGGCCGCAAATTAAACTCTATGACGAACGACACCCGTTATGTGGTAAACAATATTTTTTAGTTAGTAACAATATTTTAATGTTTATTTATCGAATTTATCGATATTATTTTAATGAAAGTTAACATGTTTGAATAGAAATTTATACAAGTTTGTCAAGAAAAGAAATTGCCTGGGAAGAACAAATATGTACTTCTTTTTTCATTGCATTAAAGTGGGGTCTTAAAGCAGTGAAAAAAGAAGTACATATTTGTTCTTGAGAAATACTTGCTCAACACGTCAAGTTTTCTGAAGAAATGTACATAAATATAACTTAAAAAAGGGTTTTCCAAAACCCACTGAACTTCAATAAGATTACCATAAGGTAATCTGTAGTTACTTCTTACTAGTTGTGAAACAAATGGAAAGTACATACATATTGTAGTCAATATACTCCAGCGGCTTTCCTAAATGGTGCCCTTCTTCAAAGCGTCGAACACATCGTTTTGGGGCTTCACCACAGCCAAATTTTCACGTTTGGTAAATACCATTTTGAGCGGTAAAACATCAGACTCAGTATCCGACGAATATATACATGTTTTGTCAATTGGCACTTTGGCGGGACTCGAAGGCTTGTTGACAGCGGGCTTTGTTTCTGGCTGCGTCTTTCTTAGCAGCCTCTTCGAGTACTTTGTGGGCTGCGGCAACTTGGCTATAGTTGGGGCAACTATTGGCTGCGTGATGGTACTGAAAATTGTGTTCATTTTGGTCTTCAGCTGCTTTATGATGGCATCCTTCTCGTACTCGAGAGCAAATTAGCTTGGTTTCCTTGTTCTCGAGGTCCTCTTGCAGGGCGATCATCTCATTCATTTGCTCCTTTAGTTCCTCCTCGTACTTTTCCTTAGCAGCTGCCAACTGATTGCCCATCTGGTTCTTCTCACCCTTAAGGCTGGTATTAACCTTCCTAAGCTCATCAAGTTCAGCCACAAGACTTTGCATCTTTGCTTGCTCAGCACTCGATGCTCTGTCCCCGTGTTCAAGTGCAGTTTTGAGGGCAGTTATATCGGCCTGATAACGCTCTTTTTCGCCATCCAATTCAGTTTTTAGCCCCAGACTTTCGTGGGTGGCCTTAGCTAGCTTTTCCTGCTCAGCCTGCAAGGCTTGACCTTGATCCTTCAGCATGTGTTGCAAGCTTTTGATTGTTTCCTGCAACTCCAGGTTTTGAGCCTCGCACTTTTGGCGCTCTGCGCTGTGCAGGGAGGCCTGCTGGAAGTTTGCAAATTCGAGCTTCTCCTGGCTCTCTTTTAATTTCATGAGATCCTGTGATTGCTTGTCCAAAGTCGACATTAGGCTAGAAATGGTTTCTTTGTGGGCGTTATTTATGGGCATTCAGTTCCACTGATTCCCTGGAAACTCTTCGTTAACCTCAACCAGCAAGGTTTGAGTGGCCTCCAGCTCTTCATTGAGAGCTGCCATTTCGTTGCTCAACAACACCAGCTCTTCGAAGTCCAACGCCAGCTGGTTAAGACCATCGCACTCCAGTGTCCCTCAATTCGGCATCGAACTGATAACATTTATTCTCAAAATCTGCAAGTTCAGCAACTGTATCTTGCAGTTTGAGCTTTAGCTCTTTCAATTCTGCCCGTACCGTACGGGTGGGTATGGACCCTCAGGGCTCTATTAGCCAAGGTGGAGATGTATCACGAGATAAATATAAAAATAAGAAGTTTCTACTTCCACACCAATTGCCTTGAATACTACCTGTCAAACAAAATAGAGGCACAGAACTTAAGCTACTCCTCCAAGACACATCCACCATCTTTAGTAACGCTGTGAATGAATCGACACACCAAGCGCTTGGAATAGCCGACATACTAAACAACCGAGCTGAGCTTAACAACCAAGCCAAGAGACAACTTTTGGACCACAGCGATGACGACAGTGATGGCGATATTCCGTTGCAGGAATTAGCTGCACGCAACCTTGGCAGCAAATCAAACCCTATATCCAAAGGACAACTGTCAACCAACTGCTCAGAAAGGGCAGAGAAATCAACAATATGGAAATTGGCTTTGAAGAAAATTAAAACTATATAAAAAGAGACAGCTTAAACATACACTCCACCATTATATTTCCTCCACTAATGTATACTACCTAAACACATATACTACATACTAAAATACATATATACAAACCTAAATTAAGTCAAGGAACAGAAGCAGGAATCTTCTGACCACTTTAATCCTACTATATAAATCTAGTACATGATAGCCAAAGGCAATCAATTGCCAAATATGTAAAACCTACATAAAATAAGAATTGAACACATACACTCTCTTTGTACTACATGGTATCTCTCACTGTAATCGCTTTAATCACTAAATCTTAAAACACATTACAAACAAATAAATTAAACAAAACAGCGAATACTCTAAAATCAAATACTGAAAGTTTAAAACACTGGTCCAGGAAAACAACACTAAAAATAGAAACTCTCGGTATCCCTGAAATCAAACTATATAAAATAAACCTATATAAAGACCTCAATCTCAAACAAAACACCCAAAACTAAAGTACACAAAACCAGTATAACACTCGGGGCTCTATTAAACAAGGTGGAGATGTATTTCGATATAAAAAAAAAATTCCATTTCCGCACCAATTATCGGGAACACCACCGTTCCGGAGCACACCGCCCAGCCAACCACTGTCGAACAATCTATGGTCTGGCCCTCTTTATATAGGGCCTGTCGAGGTTTAGTGTGGCCGCCACTTTTGTACGAGATTATATCGTCTCGGTGTGACCGTCGCCAGCTTGAGCAAGTAAGACTGTAGGTGGGCGCGCCCATCTAATTTGAATTTGTGTGGGAGAATTTAATTTTTAAATTTCTAAAAATCTGTCGGATAGGATTCAATAAGATTTAATTTGAAATTAGAGCAAAATGTTTTCCCTTCGTTTAGTATACCGTGCATGTTGGCACATTTGTTGAGCATTGCAAACAAATTTTTTAAAGTTAGCGCCGAATTCAGATGGTGTTAGTTACCAGGAGTGCGTAGTAATACCGTCTTCCTCCCCATAGAGTATAAAAGTTGGATTACAAAGAGGATGTACGAAGACGCCGTCGCTGCTCGGGTGAGGAAGAAATTCTCGCCTTTTGATGGAATACTTCCTCCCCATAGAGTATAAAAATTTGATATTGGAAGAAATTCTTCCTCCCTAGAGAGTACAAAAATAAATAAAATAAATCATTAAAACTTGTTTAAAAATCATTTTTGTTTTTATTTTTAATTATAGTTTATTACGGAACGCGTTTTGTTTTTATACATATTATATAAAATAAGGAACGGAATTCAAATCTTAAAATAAATTAAAACTAATAAATAAGAAAAACAGAAAAAAAAAATCAAAACTTATTCCGAGTTCGGGATGTTGGGTCAACATTTTTTTGCATTCGACGTGGCCTGTTTGGCTTTTGCGAAGGCGTCGGGTACATTTTTATCATAGTCGCCAAAGCTGCGGCCCTCTGAGCTAGAAGATTCTACAAATGACAAAAACACCATTTATAAATAAATATAATTAATAAATTCATATAAAGATAGTTAATACGTACCAAACAACGCGTCGTTTAAATGCGAAAATTCTGATAACGCAATTTTATCCGGACCTCCTGCGTATTTATTTTTTATGATGAGCTCTCTGGCAAAAAATCGCTCCAGATTTTTTACGAGTCCTTCCTTCCGGTCCCACCATTTTCTTAAAGGCCTCGATCAAAAAGTAAATATTTTTTAAAAATTTGAAACAGACTAAATTTATTATTATACTTACATAGTTTGATGGAGTCTCCTTAATTTTATTAATCAGCTGGGCCAATTCCTCCTCGGTTTTGAGGGGAACTCCATTTTCGAAGACACCAAATGAGTACGAATACCCTTTAAATGGGAAAGTATCCTGGCATTCCTAGCCGTCGAGGTTCCCAAAAAAGAAAGTTTATTAGATCTGGTAAACGGTGGAATATTTGTCTATACTTACTCTCCATTACTTCCATTGTTTCTAAAAAAAAAGTATATATATGTATATATTAAAAATATTGTTCTTAAATATATTTGTTTATAAAAGTTAACTCACTTCTTAATTCCGCCATTTCCTCTAGAAAAAGTGTTTAAAAATATAAATAATATAAATAAAAGAAATTAGTCCAAAAGTTCATATATTTGTTTCTAAGATTTACTCACTTTTCATTTCCTCAAGTTCCGCTATAAATAGACCGTTTGAAAATATTTAATTAAGATATATATATTTTATATTATATTATTCGACATGCTCAGGTGTCGATGACAGTTGAATACAGTATTGTAATAACTACTAGTGATTGTTAATGTTTAAGGCATATATTAGATTAGCTGTAGGTCATATTAAACTTATAATAATATATAGTTTTAGTTAAATACATACCTTTTTTTTAAATTCACTTCCGGAAAACACAATCACAAATGACGCCGGTGAAATAGTGGGCCTGCATCGCGATTTTCGATGCAACTTTGGTGTGACTAACACTTGTTTTCGCTAATTTGCATAATCGCAACAGCCATATACATACGAGTAAATTTATTTTTCTTAAAGTTAAATTGTTATGAAAATAACATACTTGTGGTGTCTATTTGGAACACATGCATACTGTTTTTTCATTCGGTATGCACTCCAAACATCATTTTATAGGTCTTTAAGTTATTTATGTATATTTTACATATTTATTAATATTTTAATCTTCTTAAGTAATAGGTTTAATTGTTCTATTCAATATAAATATATTGGGATCATTCAGCAGTTCTTCATAGTTTAGAAAGCAAATTCTATTATAATTACGATGAATTACATGCGATTTTATCATCAAACGTCGCATTAAAAATTAAAATCCCCAAAGGGAATTTTCGTTCGAAATTTCGGGAGTTTCTCTTTTACCGCTTTGTAAAATTGGAGAGTACTAAAAAAGTTTTCATTGTCATTATAGCTTACCTTAATTTATTAAAATAAAAAAAAACAAAAAAGTGACGATTTTTAGCCAGAAAAAAATATGCGTACAAATTTCAAACATGTTTAAAAATGGTACCATTCTATTATTTAATAAGTAGGGAACCCCTTTCTTTTAATAGCTTCCACCAAACGTTTTGGCATTGATGGCACCAATTTTTGGGTCACCGATGGAGAAATATTAAGCCATTCTTCCATAATAATGTCCTTCAGCATAGCCTTCGATGTTATGGTTCGAAGGCGGATCCTGCTCTCCAAATGATCCCATAGATGCTCTATGGGATTCAAATCTGGCGACTGAGGAGGGAGTGCAACTGGTTTTTCGTGTTGTAGAGCAACCACAGCTTTACATTGTGGGCTGTATGCTTCGTGTCATTATCTTGCTGGAACCAAAAGTCCCCAGCTAACCCTAATTTTCTGGCGCTTTCGTGCAAATTATCCTTTAAAATTTGCAGATAAGCCTTATGATCCATGGTCGATTTGACAAACACGAGGTTTCCAACTCCACTTGGCGCCGCTCTTACGCCACATAAGTTATCGCCCTTTTATACCAAAAATGCAGAATTTACTTTCGTCGCTGAATAGGAATAGGAATAGGACAGAACACTGCAGGCTCCCAGACAAATTTTTTGGCAAAAAAATCCCAAATTGACAGAAATTTACGATTACCGGAGCAGGCTTGATAGTCTTAATCAGGAAGTTCCTATAATATGGAACAGCGCGTATTATACAATAGACAGGATTTTGAAAACGCTATCGGCAAAGTTTTTCTAAATATGTACATCAAAAGCACCACAACCTTTTACTGTGGACGAATTAGAAATCCTTTTGGATCTAACAAAGTTACTTGCTCCATTTGCTACGTGACAAGTATCTTCTAATACATTCCTCCCCAGGCTCAGGTCGTGCATGGACTGGATCAATGTGGAGTCTTTGAACTACAGGGAGGAGCACCAGAAGTGCCACAAACAAGTTCTGGAAGCCATGGCCAAGCATACGCGTTATAATGCAGGCCACTATATCCTCGCAGTTGCTGAGCCTCATACTCAAACCCTTCCTGCGCTTTCGCCAGACCTGCTCGGTGCCTGTAGTGCATAATAACAACGTGGCCAGCAATTGCTATCTGAGTCCCCAGAAGCTGCTGGCCAGGCTGAAGTCCAACAACGAAAGCTATTGCAAGACGGAGCTGCGCAGCTGAATTTTCCCGACAATGGCCTGGCTTCAATTCAGGAGAAGCGCAACTATCAGGAGCAAATGAAGCGCTTGGAGTGGAAGTACCTGGAAAATAAATCGGCTGTCCTGGAGGCAGCTCTAACTGCCTACGAAAACAAGCTTTAGGAGCTGCAACGGCCGCAGTGGTGCACCAACAGCCCACACAGCACAATGCCACGTGGAACAAGGTGCCAGAAAATAATGATAAAGGAGCTCGAGGCAGATGCTTAGGCTTCTGAGGGTCTACTTAAAAGTAAGTAAAAACAAGAAAGGAATCAAACTTCAGAGTATTTTTTATGTTTCATGGTCTCCGATTGCTGCGGAGGCTCTGACGGCTCCAGTCGTTGCTGAAGTTGAGGTTGGGGCTGCGGACGAAGCGCCTCCATCACAGACCGGCGGACTGTGCGTTGTTGGTCCACCGGGTAATTTCTCGCCGCCAAAGCCACCCCCTCCCCCCGATTGGGGCCCTGTCCGCGTCCTCCCTCCTGGTCGCCACGGCCACGTTGGACGTCACGACCGCGATTTCCGCCACGACCACGTTGGCCACCTTGGCCGTCACCGCCTTGTCGCCCACCTTGTCCACCAAAGTAATTGTTCAAAATTTTCATCTTAAAGAAAATAAATAAAATTATTTCTAAGAAACTATGTTTTTTTACAATATCTTACCTTCGCTAGTAAACTTTTTCTTTGAAAAACAGTAAAGTTGTTGCGGAAAGATTTAACGATGAGGAACAATTGAAAAATGAAATTAATAATGTGGCGCCAAAGCTACAAACATACCCAAAATAGTTGTTAGTGTTTTTCTGTATATTCTTGCACCAAAATGTCACCAATTGTTACCATTTAATATAAACCGCCTACCTGTTCCTTATTTTAAAGATTTTGGATGCCTATACCACCTATACACACTCATCGGGGAATTTGCTCTTTGTTGGAGAAAAATCATTAGAGAAACTCAAATTCGTCGTCAACTAATTAATTTTAAGTTAGTGCGGATAAATTCTGACGCAATCTGTGCTTTTGCTGTTAAACAGCCTAAATAGTTGATAAACTATTTATTTTACTCCCACATCGTCCGCTTTAGTCATCTTTGTTTACTTTTTCATGAATTGTAATTATTGTGAAATTAAAACAAATTTCTTGTTCATGACAAGATCCATAATTTCAAATGTGGCAAGAAACTTCAAGAGAGAGCGAAAGGCAAACAGTCGAGAACATTTTTTTGTATTCCGTCAAGCTCAGGAAATACTAAAAGTGTGCCTTCACATAATCCCCTAACGCCATGTTATTTTCTAGTATTTTATTTTTGCGTCTCCGTACAGGCATTTAAGGGGGTCTTCTCATTCAAAAGCCGTTTTTTGGACCCTTTTTAAAAAAATTCTTACTTTAAAACGCAAAGAATAATTGAAAACTTTTTTTATTTATTGTATTCAAAAATGTTCAAAGTAACTAAAAAAGTTGTTCTTGTCTCGATACGAGGGTTGTTCAAAGAGTAATGAGACCTCAAACTTGGGGGTCGAAAAAAAAGGTGTCGTCCTGGCGGCCACGATTCAGGGTCTCCAGAGCGTCCGAAATGAAAAATAAGAACGGGGTTATAATCAGAATAGATGTCATTTTCGGGTGACGGAACAGATTTTTTTTTAAATTTTTTTAAACAAAATGGCGGCCATTCAAAAAAAAATTTCGATTTCGGGCTTTTTTTTTGTAGTTTAGTGTAAAAAAAAATATAAAAAA
>VNKB01011766.1:0-31781 GCA_008042735.1 Drosophila leontia
CTTGTGTAAAACGCTATAGCGCTGTCAAATCTTTAATGAAGTCTCTAATTAATGCGGCAGTGTCATGCCACTATAACCAGATGGAAATTAGGGAAGACAAGCCAAGATATCTACGTTTTAGCCATAAATTAAATTTGATAAATATTAATACCCTTTAAATTATACAAATTGATGGGGATATATATGATACGAAGGCAGGCAATATATTATAAAAGGAATATTTAAAAGGTAAAAGTCCTATATGATATAGCAACAAAAATATTGGATTGAATATCTCTTAGGAAAACTTTTAATATTGAATTTTAAAATATAAAAAATATAGTATTGTATGTTAAAATATCGATACTATCGATACCGATATATCAGGAATAACATGGATTTATCGCACATCTATCTACAAAATACCAATTTCCCCATCAAGTATATTTTTGTATATTTTTTTATTTATTATTTAAAATAAATTTCTTAAAAATTTTGAATTAATTTCCAACAGTATCCAAAGTTTCGTGAGCTAAAAATCGAATCAGATCGATTTGTGCTTCGTTTTCAACATCTGCTCGCGGGGGCTGTCCCCTGGACCGGAGTTGTGTGTGATTAATCGGCCCGCTGCGAACCCAATTTGATATTGTAATATTATTTAAATGATTCAAATTGCCTTTCCTTTGCTTCGCCCTTTAAGCCAAGACGTCTTCTTCGCTGTCTGTTTGTGGTTGTTTTTTTTTTTTGGCCGCTTTGCTTTACACAATTCCAGAGAGTTTGCCAATACGCGTTATACTTTTAACGTTTTATTTAATTTTTTTTTTTTTATAAATTTCGCGGAGGGAACAGCTGCGGCATTTAATGCCGAAATGATAGCGAAATTATTGCAGCAATTTGCATAGCTTTTTGATCCACTCTTTAATGGGTTTTCCTTTGATTTGATTTGTTTTTTTTTTTAAAGGTATGATAGGTGATGATTGGAGACTTGATATGCTCATAATTGGTTTAATCTTATTTATTTTTTAAGTGTAATTTATTGGTATATTAATAAAAGGGAATTTTTTCCTTGATTTAAGAACTAATTGACTTACTTTTAGGGTAAGAACCTAATAATAATAGCACTTAAGTATGAAATAACAGAAACACACAACACCATTTATATACCTAAGGCCGTCACTTTATTCCAGGGATGTTAGAACCAGTTGAGAATTATATGTGCACACTTGTGAGATTTGGTGTATTATATATTTTAGGGTGAATTTGCCATGGTTTTTATAAAATATTTACCAGAAAATCAAGTGCAATTCGCATTTAGGAAGGAAATTAAACAATATATATATATTTTCTCTTAGTAATTTATATTTTGTATAATATATAATTAACGATTTCATGAAAAAATTTATTTATAATTAAATATGTGGACAAAAATTAAAATTCAGTTATTTTTACTGACCAGAAACAAAAAAATAGTAGCAAAATATATCAAATACAATATATTTTGGGTTTTTAAAATTTTTAAAAAATGTTGTATAGACATTTTGTGTTATTTATAATTTTATTTGTATTGTCAGTGGAAATTTACACCATGAAACATGTAATTTTCCCCCATTTGACCCTGCTGTGCTGTTGGGAAAGCTATAATCTGACCCGAACTGACCTAACCCATGGATGGGATGCACCGCCTCATCAAGCGATTCGTTCATGCCCGCCGGATTTATTTTCGGCGACGGCGGCGTCGACTTGCTGCTGGCCCAATTATGGAACTGCTTTTTAGTATTTATTTATTATTACCATTTTTTCCCCCTCGCATTTAACTCATTTGCATGCGGCTTGTGGTTGTTGGACTTCTTCTAATCCAGAGAGGAGGGCAGCTCCATGACGAAAGCCAAACGGAGGGTAAGGTTGAAGCTGGAGAAGGAGAAGGGGAGGGAGAAGGGGAAGAAGAAGGGGAAGGAGATGAAGATGAAGCTGATGATGAAGATGAAGATGGAGCAGCGTCTCGCAATCGCCTCGATGAGCTATAAAAGCCCGGCGTGTCTTGGAGTGGATCATCAGTTGGCTGCCAGCTTCCCATCTTCAGCTACGTGAAGTTCCACAGTTTTCGAAACCCCAAGCAAGAAACTTCCAGCAATGAAGGTGAGTCCTCCTTGGATTTGTTTTATATATCTTTCTAACATTTAAATATATATTTTCCCCAGATCTTTGTGTGTCTCCTGGCTGCTTTGGTTGCCACCACGTCGGCTGGCTTTATTGGCGGCTCTGGCGGCGGTGGTGGTGGCGGTGGCGGCGGTGGTGGCTACAGCTACGGCGTCGGCTCTGGAGGCGGTGGTCACCAGGAGGTCAAGACCATCCAGGTGATTCATCAGGAGGGCGGCGGCGGCGGCGGCGGCTATTCCGGCGGCGGTCATGGTGGCTACTCTGGCGGTTATTCCGGCGGCCATGGCCACCAGGAGGTCAAGACTGTGAAGGTTATCCACCAGGAGGGTGGCGGTTACTCTGGTGGCGGTCATGGTGGTTACTCCGGCGGCGGTCATGGTGGTTACTCCCACGGCGGACATCAGGAGATTAAGACCGTCAAGGTAATCCATGAAGAGGGACACGCTCTTGGCGGCGGCGGCGGTTATGCTGGCGGTTTCTCCGGACATGGACACGGAGGACATGGTGGCCATCAGGAGGTTAAGACCATTAAGGTGATCCACGAGGAGGGCGGTCACGCTCATGGCGGTCATGGTGGTTACTCTAGCGGCGGTCATGGAGGTTATTCCAGCGGTGGACACCAGGAGATTAAGACTGTCAAGGTTATTCACCAGGAGGGCGGCGGCCATGGAGGCTACTCTGGCGGCCATGGAGGCTACTCTGGCGGCGGTCATGGTGGTTATTCCCACGGTGGACACCAGGAGATTAAGACCGTCAAGGTGATCCATGAAGAAGGACACGCTCTTGGAGGCGGCGGCGGTTATGCTGGCGGTTTCTCTGGCCATGGACATGGACATGGACACGGCGGCCACGAGGAGGTCAAAACCATTAAGGTGATCCATGAGGAAGGCGGCCACAGTCACGGTCATGATCATGGCCATGGCCATGGACATGGCGGCTTTGAGGAGGTCAAGACCATCAAGGTGATCCACGAGGAGGGTCATGGTCATGGTCATGGTGGTGGCCATGTCCACGCTCCCAGCAACGAGTATCTGCCGCCCAGCAATGAGTATCTGCCCCCTGTGGCAGCTCCTCCCTCTGGCTACCTGCCCCCAGCCTCCAGCTGGAAGTAAGCTGTGATTCGAGCCATACTGATCCTCGAGTCTCTTATTAAGTAGTTTTAGGCATCCCTATTTTTTTCGATCCCATCTTTTTTTTTACTGTTGTCTCCATTCTATATCACATGTTGAAAAAACAAAACAAAAATAAAATACCATCTGTAAATTATAAAAATTCAGCGTGTTTTTTTATACCAAATTTAAGATTTAAATTTTAAAATTCTTAAATTCTTTAATTTAAGAATTGTAATTTTTAAATTTATTTAAATTTTACATTTTTAAATTTTTAAATTAAATTTTTAAAATAAAATTTTTAATTTTTCAAATTTTTAAAAATAAAATAAATAAAATTAAAAATTGAAAGTTAAAATTTTTAAAATTAAATTTTAAAATTTTTTAAATTAAATTGTAAAATTTTTTAAATTAAATTTTAAAATTTTTTAAATTAAAAAATTTTTGTTAATTTTAACTGTTTAAATTTATATTATAAAATTTTTAAATTGTTAAATTTTAAAATTTTAAACTGTTTACATTTTTAAATTGTTAAATTTTTAAATTTTAGAATTTATTAAAATTTTTTTATTGTTTTAAGTTTTTAAATATTTCTTAATTTTTAAAATTTTGTAATTTTAAGTCATGGTTGGGCACAGAACTTCTTAATGGGAGCTTTATGTTAATGTTGAAATTTGTAGGAAATTAATTTTAAAATTTTGAATATATTTCTTGTTTGTATCAGATGGTGTGTAGGTTTTGTTTTTGTAACCCAAATCAAATGGGTTTTTTCCATATAACTCTTTTAATATTTAAGAACCTGTCTTTTTTATTATCTTAAATTATTCAAATCTTCTAATTTTAAATTCATTTTTTTTCAGGTGGAAAATGGTGAAAATGTTGAGCCCAAACCTATCCTGTAAAGGTAAGTGTTGTGATTTTTTACATATTTTTTATTAAATTATAATATTAAATATATGAAAAAAAATATTTATGCAATTTAATTCTATAATTTTCTGTAAATTATAATTCTATTTTTTAAATTTCATAAAAATTTAACTGAAAACTATATTCTTTACTCTTTCTTTTAACGGTTTGTTGGTCAGTTTAATACTAAACACAATTTTCAATCTCCCATTTCGTTTCCACTTTCGATCGGCTGTTTATTTTCACTTTCAAGCCGTTTGTTGGATCGAATCGTTCGATCAATCGATCGAATTAACATAATCATGGTCGCGTCATCCGAATTAGCGGTAGCTCAACGACCTGTTTATCAATGATTTTATGCATCCCATGGATTTATTTCGTATCTAAAGGGTTTTTCGTTTTTATATCTTAATGTTTATTTAGTGAATCTTACGGTTGCATTTTCTTAGGTACTATTTTGTATTTGGGGGCACAAAAATATTAATTAAGATCAGTGTGGGTTATTTATTAATATAATTAAAACATTTTATGTGGGTTTTAAATATTTAAAGGTTTGCAATTAATTTTATAAAAGAAAAGAAACATTTTTGTGTTGATTTTAAGCTTTTAAAAATTGAAATTTAAAAATATAGTGTATTCTTAAGGTTTATATTTTAAATATTAGTTTGTTTTCTATTATTTAAAAAGCTAAATTATAATTTTGAACTTAACTAATTTTAATATAAATAAATTTTACATGAAAAATTAATTAATTAAAAAAAAAATTAATTAAAATTAAAAAATTAAAAAATTAATTTTTTAACGATTTAAAAAAAAATTCTTTGAGTCTACACACAAAGAGTGCAGTGCTTCCTGTTTTTATCATAAAATTAATTAAAATAAATAAATTTATATAAAAATAAATATATAAATTAAAATCCCTTTTGGAATTTACATATAGATAAATATATAAAATTAATCTTTTGATTTTTATGTATAAATAAATATTTAAATTAAATTCCTTTTAGAATTTATATTATATAAATTCAAAATTTATATTCATTTTTAAATCATTAAACAATTCACTTCACTTGTGTGGCCACATCATGTCCATGCGTCTCCTCTTGACCGCATTCCGCTCGGCAATCTGGTTGCTCTGGCCGAGATACTGATGCAGCGGCAGTGGCCGTGGCGAGGAGGAGGTGACCCCCAGTGGAAACTCGCTGGTGGGCCGCCACTTAGAGGGCAGCCAGGGTGAGTCGTAGTCCGGTAACTTGCTCTGGTACTTGCTCTTCTCTTTGGTAACTGCTTCTTGATAACTCCCACTGACACTGCCACTCCCACTGCCCTTTTGATCCTGGTGCACCTTTAGATTCAGCAGAAGCTCGCCATCATCATCGATGAGGTTGTACAGCTGAACGCCCTTGGCCTCTCTCAGGGGATGGGCCCGTTCCAGGCGGATTTGTGGCTTCACCCGGGGCTTGAGAATCGGTGCCGGTCTTTGGTAGCGCGACGAGCGATCCTGCGACTGGAGCTGCCGGAGTATGCCCAGGGGCAGCAAAAGATCCGATTCGTAGGGCATGAAGCCGCTGGCTCGCACCCTGATGATGTTCCTGCCGCCGTAGGTCCTCACCAAACCCATAAGGCTCAGCAGCAGCAGCGGCAGGCTCAATGTATTTAGCACGGTCAGCATTTTAGCTCATCCTGGTCGTCAGGATCACGGTCACAAAATATATATTAAAAAAAAAAAACCAGTGAAAAAAAGTAAACAAAATAAAGCCGAAACTGGGAGCGATAGAGGAGCGCGTTCTGGGCCCGTGTTGCATCAACTGAACGGACTCGGGAAACTCGAACTCCGATGGCTGCGACTTGACACCGTCGGTGGCTCCATGCACTGCGCTCGTAAAAGCGAATTAATTAGAGAAAATACCGTACGGTACACGGGCGTGCACAGTGGTTCGAAAGTTATTTTTATTTGGGTAACTTAAGGGGATATTTTATTCAGGGAAAATTAATTATAGACTTGGTTTTATGTATTTTATTGTTTAAAAATATTTAGAAAACTCTCAAGATATTTTCACTAAATAAAAAAATGGATTTTTTATACAAAAATATATATATATACAAGTTTTAATTATATTTATAATTTATAATATTTTTAACTTGTATTTTTATAAAATTTTTAATATATAAAATACTTTCAAAAAAATATTAAAGCTCAAAAGCTAATTTTATCCAACTAAATTAATTCGTTGTTCGTATTTAAGTAGTAATATATAATTAAATATATTATTTTTTCGTTATTAAAAATGTTTTAAGACAGATTTAATTTACTATCAAAACTAAAAATAGCTTAAAATTGTTTGACTAATCAATTTAAATAATTTACCAAAAGTAAACAATTGATTTATGTATTTTATGATTTAAAAAATATTTTCGCTAAAAATTAACTACTTTTAGAATATTTTAGTCCTTAAACAGCCAGAAAATTAGATAAACGTGCTGACAATAAGTTATTTAAGTTTAGTTTTAAATTTAAAAACAAAAATTACAATAATCTATTGAATTATTTAAAAAAATCCTATAAGAAATAGGCCAAATTTAACTCTCAATTAAAAGAAGTAAATTCATAAATAATAATAATAATAAATCATAAAATCTCTTGTAGTTTATTACAAAATAAATAATAATTTAAAATAAAAAATAACTTAAATATTAATTTAGATTCTTGTCTAATTTTCCATCTGGCAACCACTATGCCTATGATATGTCCAACACTTTTGAATTGAAAATAAAAACATAACTGGCCAGGCCCCAAGAGCGTTTATTGTTGCTGCGACTGTTGTGGCTGAGGCGGCTCTTTCTTCCTATTATTTCCTCTATTATGTTATGAGCAGCACAAATTTATTAAAACATCAAGTGAGTCAGCGAGTGTGTGATACCTGATTTATGCCAGAGTTAACAAGAATAATTCTTTGAATGCTGCCACTTTTGTGGAATGACATTAAACTGGTTCACGCGAGTTGTTGGGCCATTATGTTGGCCATTAAGGTCTGAACTCCGCCGTCCACTCTCGCTGCCACACACACACACAGCATAAACATATCCATGTAATATATACTATATACATATATATATCCGACTCATTAGCATTTAAACAAAAGTCAAATCTCTATGCAGATTGTCTGAAAAGTTAAAAAGCTAATAGAATTTTCACTGCAGTTGACGCTGGTCCACTGATCACTCTCACTGCTCTACATTTGCATAACGGACTGTAAAGTACAGTGCGGGTCATGGTTGTGGGAATTTATTTTAGGGGTTAAAAAATAAAGAAATAAGAAAAATAGCTAAATAATGGAAATATTTATGGTTTTAACAAGATTAAAAGTTAATAAGGTATTTAAAAAATATATATTACAAAATATTAAAGGGTTCTATAAAATTATTTACAAATTTTTATATACTTTAAATGTTTTAAAAATACATATGTTGTATTCAAAAATTAAATATTTAAAAGTTTAAATAATATTAAATGTAAAATATGTGGAAAAACCTTACTTTTAGCTTTGTTACATTTTTTAAAAGGGAAAACAAAGATTTTCAGGTTTTTAAAAGTATTAAAAAATTTATTTAAAATTTGTTGCTGATTTTAAAAGTATTAAAAAATATATTTAATTTTTTTTCTGATTTTAAAACTTATTAAAAACAATAATAAATTAAAAAAAAAAAATAATATAAAATTAACACAACAAGCAATAATTTACCTTTTCTTTTATTAACTATTTCCACTGCTGAAACGCACTGTACTGTAGTCAGGGGCTAAGGGTAGCACATTCATTGATCGCTTGATTGACACATTGTTTCAAACACAAAGACCTGTTGTTGATGTATTTTTTTATAATTTTAAATATTATTTATTTCCCATAGACGTAGACTTTTGGCTTACCAACTAAATTTAAGAACAAAAAAAATTTTTCAAAAAAAATGGTTTTATATAGGTATATGTGTATATATAGATAAATATGAGGAGGGATATCTGTACAATTAGAGAGTATCGACTTAAGATTAAGACTAGAATTATGCTCAAATTTTGAAAAGTTTTTGTTTTTAAACTTAACTAAAAAATTTATGAAATTTTGTTACAATTTCCTTTAAAAAGGTTCTTTTTTTTTGTTGTTAATTTCTGGTTAAGTATGAATATTTACATGTACAAATACTGTTGCTCTAAAAAATATATATTTAATTAGGAGATATTCGATATTAAGTTTCTTATTATTTTGTTTAGTCCAAAGTGATGTGCGGATTCGTGTAGGTGAAGCCATGGAACTGCTTCTGATCCATGGAAGCCAGAATCTCCTTGTCGATGGGCGTTAGACGCACTCGCTCCCTGGTAAAAACGCGATCGAAATATTGTGTATCCAGGGGATGTTTCTGGGTGGGAAAAATATTTAAAATAAAATTATATATTGTATAATATTATTAAAGAAATTTATATAAAAGCTTACCACTTGCGGCTTAAATGGCGGCTCTATTTGCCGCTTTTCCAGCAGACCCCAATCGATGGGCCGGAAAAATATGTGATCGGCTATATCGCCAGCGGGACTATACTGGGAGCCAATGCGCTTCGTATAGTCCTTCTCCAGCAACTAAAAAATTATAAAATAAATAATATTAATATAGAAATATTAAAATAAAAATAAAATATATGTTATATATTCGTACCCCACGAAGTATGCCGGTTGCCTCGGCAGATATATAGACTGGGAACCATGGAATTTCATTGCAAATCGACCAGAAGAGCTCGTCCTCGTCACAGCCACTGAATGGCGATTGTCCAATCAGCATTTCATAGAGCAGCACACCGAACGACCACCAATCCACGTTCTGATTGTACTTTTCGCCCTGCAAAATAAATAATATAGATTATAGTTTATAGATTATATAAATGTAGTATAGATTATAAAAAGATTAATTAAAAAAGTCAAATATTTAATTTTCCCATCAAAACTGAGCTTCAATAAAAAATACAAAAAAAGCGAAACGTGGTTTCATTGGTCGTGGGAATTTTCAATATCATTGGATGCTGAGAGAGTTTCGGCTCTCTCTCCGCTCTTAGCTTTCCGCTCTCCACTTATTTCGTCTTCTTGCAGTGCTTCGCAATTCTTGCAGTGATTTGCAATTCCTTCATTCCTTCGTCATTTTCATTCGCCCACGCAAATTGTTTGGTCAAAAACCGTGCACTCTCATGAAAACGCTGAGCAAATGCAATTGCAAGTGCGAGTGAGACAGCGCGACTGGTCAGTGTCAATGATGTGAAAAAGTCCCGTTGGTTTCCGCCTTGCTCTCTTGCTTTTCTCCTTTCTCTGACCCGTAAAAGCAAAGCAAAGAATAGAGAGTATGGAAGAGGGTGAAAAACGGACAAAAAATTACCGAAAAAGTGCCGTTCGTGGCTTTCTGTGGTTCAAGTGAAGGAAATGTCAGTGATTTGCCTAATTTGTAATACAAACAACAGGTGAATAAAGTTCATCTATTGATTTCCTATATTTCGTTTATTTTATTTGCCTCCCTTATTGTTTTTGTTTTTTTTTCTGGATTTCTTATGCACCGCTAAAAAAATAAAATTTGCTGTCAAATGTTGCTTAACACCGAGATAGGGACATATGCTGCTAGAAAATGTTGACAAGCGAACCCAAATGTTGCTCAACACCCAGATAGGTACAGATGTTGCTAAGAACATGTTGAGGGCACTAGAAAATGTTGAAAAGCAAAAGAAGATGTTGCCCTACACCGAGTGGGGTTTTCATTTTGGTTTTTATGGTACTAAATATATATATAAAAAAAAACCAGACTTTGTTGTCTCCCTAGCACCACAATTTGGACGGTAAATATTTAATAAAAGCTACGCATAACTGTCGAAATAATAATCCCTGGGCTGCCGCTTAGCTCAATCAGCGCTTGCGTTCACGGTTGTAGTATTTCCACGTCCTGCAAATAGTCGGCTTCACCAAGTAGGTGCACTCGTCGGACGGAAGGTCCGGATAGGAGTTGTGGCAACACTCGGAGAAGCACGGGTACTTTGTTTTTCGTCTTTCGCAGTAGCCAGTCTTGAGGGGGCTTTGGCATATGAGAGGTTCGCATGACTCCGCCGAGCAGTTTGACATCTTTAACCGCTTGAAAATGTTGGGAGGTTTCATCAGTTGACATAATTCGCTGGGATCAAGCACGCACTTGCTCTCCGTACAAGGAGTTTTCCTGGGTAAAACATCTTTGCGTTGGCGTCGCGGAGGGTTTGGCGGTAATGGGATGCACTGCACCTTGCCCTGGTGACCTTTTACCGTGCACTCGTTCCAGGTGCGCGGATACTGGCGTGTCAACTTGTTTTGAGGCTTGTAGTGAGTGAGATCCCAGCCTGGTGCTTCTTTAGCTTTGAAATCTGGGTACGAGCGCCACTTGTACTCCGTCTGCCAGCAAGTATTGGTCACGTTGGTCCTTTCCGGCGGCATCAGGTCGGTCTTATCGGGGTAAGACCTGGTGTACGACCTGGGCACCTTGTGGTACAACTGGTTGCGCAACGGTGCCACAAGTGCGCCAAACAAGCTCTGCGGAACCCGGGACATCGACAGGAGGGCTACACCCTTACTCTGCATTACACTTGACATAATTTGTTTGCCGAAATTTTACACAATTTAATCCCTAAATGGACAGATAAATTTTGAACTCAAAATCATAAAAAAAGAAAACACGAGGAAAATTTTTTAGACAAATCACGACCGAAACTGGGGTGAGGATGTGTTAATCCATTGAAACTGTTTGTGAGACTGAGGGCTGTCACAGTCTCTGGTCAAGTATCTTGAGATTTGAACTGAAGTAAGGATCATGGGTAGGGTAGGTCGATTGAATAAAAATATGTTATTTTTATCATTCAAAAAGGGATTTGCAAAATTCGAATTCCTTAATTATTGATATGTTATCAATATACATATATATATATATTTATTTGAATTACCTTAATGATTTCGGGCGCCATATAATCGGGTGTGCCGCAAAAGCTATCGGCCGTCTTGTCCAAATAGATTTGCAATTTGCACATGCCAAAATCGGCAATACGAACATGTCCCTCGTAATCCAAAAGGACATTATCCAGCTTGAGATCTCTGTTGAAAAAAAAATACATAATATATTAGAGTTTATATTTATTGATTTTTATTTTTATTATGAACTCACCTATAGATAATGCCCTTTTTGTGAAGGAACTTAAGGCCCGATATGATTTCGGCGCCATAGAATCTGGCCCGCTCCTCGGAGAAGCGTCCGCTCTCCTGGATGTGGAACATGAGATCACCGCCATTCAGATACTCCATCACAAAGAACAAGTGGCTCTGGGGGATACATTTAAATGTTATAAATAATCGAAATCTAAGATCGATCTTTCGATTTATATAAATACTTAAGATCATATGTTTATAATATTTTACAAATACAATATTTATTAGAATTAATAATATGTTCGATAATTATGGAGATGTGCCATTATCGATATACAGCTTATTGTTTTTCAAATGGGCGAGAGACTGACTGCCAGAACCAACGAGAGATTTTGTTCTTTCTGGGGGAGATCGTCCCCCAAAGTCATAAATAATTAAAATACCTTCTAATCGGTGTCAATGTTGCGAATTGAAGATGCAGATGCAGATGCAGAATTCGCAGCGAGAGAACAAACACAGAGATCGGACGGACAGGCACCCTGATCTACATGATGGTCCGATCGACGTTGTCGTCGTCGTGTGCCTCAAATCGATGGCCAGACCCCAGGGCTCTAATTATAGAGCGTTTTACCTTTTCTTGGGCTAAATATAGCCAGATAGGCCAATCGGATTGTTCTATATAATCAGACACACCTTCGATTGGTGACCCTAATTGAAAAGGTGTGAAAATCGGTCTTGATTGTTATTTTTTATAATGTGTTTTCGTTTTGGACAGGAATTAGTTTTGGAAATTTCTTTCATATCATAGGTATTTCTTATAAAATATTTATAACTTTTTATTTAATTAATTAATTAAATTATTATTAAATTAATTAAAAAAGTCTTTGTAATACTGAAATTTAATTTGAGGGTCATTGACTTTTTGTGACCTTAAACAAGGTCTGATGCTTCCTCAACAGGTGGCTAAGCAGATAATGACTCATTCGATATTAATTTAGACGTTTGAGAAGTCTTTTAAAATTAAATTAATTAAATTATTTCTTTCAAAATTTAGGTATATATTTATATATACTTTAGAATTAAAAAAAAGAATAAGGAAGTATTTTTTTTAATAAGTTTTGTTCAAAAAATTCTTGTAATTCCTTAAATATTCTCTTAAAAATTCTTTATTATAGAACAATAATTATATTAAAATCCTCCCGAAACTCACCTCCGTTTGGAAGGTGCAAAACAGATGACACAGATAGGGATGTTTGGTGCCCAGGGCCAGGACCTTGCGTTCAATCAAAGTCGAGTCCACATCATCGTCCTCCAGTACGACATCCTTTTTCAGACACTTGATGGCATAATAGTACGTGGTATCACGCAGCTCGGCCAACAGAACCTGTCCAAAAAAACAATCACAATATTTAATTACTATAAGTAATAATAATAATTAAAGACAAGACAATGAACTCACCTTGCCGAAACTTCCTTTGCCGAGAACGGCGAGAAAGTGGAAATCATCTACCGAATAATTCTTAAATCTAGGTATTACTGTTGCTGGCGCAGTGAAACGTCCGGATTTTTGGAATTGTGAATATGTATATGATGTTTCTGTTCAAGATTTATATATAGTTGCAGAGGTAGAGTTGATAAGAAAATACAGAGAGAGGAAGATAAAGAGAGATATGTATATAGTGAGCTGGGTTAGTTAAAATAATAATAAATTTAAGAAATATTTATTAGAAGAGGTCTATGAGAGTACTGGTTCACTTGAGTGGCAATAAATATGTATTTAAGGATCTTATTATTTAGCATACCATCGTGTTCTTCGCTTGGCTCGATTTTATACGCTGGATTCAAGCTGGGGGGAGTGCTGGGCGAGTCGCGTGCTTCACGGGCTCCTAATTTATTTTATTTATTATTTAAAAATGAATTAGTTGAGTTCTATCAAAGATCTGGGAGTATTTCAGAGGTCTTTTTGTATTATATTTTATTATTTATTTATGTGAACTTGATTTTGTTTGGATGTTATGAAAGTAAGAGAGCTTAAATTGTGATTATTTTATATATATTTTTAGAAGTATTAAATTTAAAATTTAAAAATTGAAAAAAAACTAAATTATATAAAAATAAATATTTTTAAATATTTTTTTTTATATAATTTGTAAATATATATATTTTTTTGTTTTAAAGAATATTTAAAATATTAAGACTAATTCAAAGAGCCTGTTTTCAGCCTCAAACCTAACTTTAACATTATTTAATTGATTTTTTAAACAAAAAAATATATTTCTTTTTTATAAAAAAGCTGTGAATAATATCATATTTTTTAAGAATTAAATTTATTTAATTTATTGAAAACGTTTTTATTGTTTTTATTATTTATTAGTATTCTTTTTGTTTTTATATAAATATTTTACTATATTTTTCTATTTTTATATATTTAAAAGAGCTCTAAAGAAATATCTAAATTCTATTATCACTTGAAAATAAATAAAAATATCTCCATTTTAAGCAAAATCAAGCCCATATATAATAATAATATTACGTCCTTGATCGTTTCCCATTTTTATGTGTTGTGTGTGCATTTTGTATAGTTTTTACCTCGCTTCACGTAGTTGAGTGCCTCGACGATGAGTTTCTGATTGACACCGCATAAATTGGCCGTGAGCCGCTCGCATTTCTTGTGACAATTCACGTCACATTCTATGGGTTCGATTTTTTTTTTTGTATGATGTATATGTATGTATATATATGCCCACGCATCGCATCGAGAAGAGGAATTAATTGCAAACAAATTGTTATTAAAATTTTAGCAGCATGAAAAATGTGTGTTCCTGTTGCGATTTATTATTGGCTGGTTTTTGGCTTTTCTTTTTTGGGAAAACGTTTAGTAATTGCTTAGAAAAATAAATGGTATTTGTTTACCCATATCCTATATTTTCTATTTATAGTGCATATATATTATGTATTTTGAGACTGCCTAAGCCAAACCTTAGGTTTACCTACACATATCTTCATTTCTGTATTTGTTTACATAGTTATAAATACTTTTTAAAGTCAAAACACGATAAACAATTAATTAAATTTAATATTTAAAAGTTTAAAAATTTTTATTCTATAATTTCTCACAGTGCAGATTAATTGCATTCAAGACATTCGATTTCCGCTAATTAATTTTGGCCTCTGCTGGTCGGGATGTTCACAAAACAATGCGAATCCGCTATTTGATTGCATTTCCAACCAATTGACCGGATATCACGTATACGCAGTGTGGTAACGAAAGTCAAAACAAACTGATTTCGTACATTCCCTCTTTCAAAGTTTATATAATCGGCAAATTGACTTGGCTATCTGGCTCATAACTGCGTTGTTTTTATATTGTTTTGGTACTGCAGAGGGGAATGTATATATATATATATATATACACATATATATCTATACAGATATAGCTTTACTATATATCCTCTAGACATTGTTCCCCCCGAAAAGAAAAGCTCGCTGCTCAGACAGACACGACGATGACCTAAACAATTTGTTTTCATTTGTTGTTTTGGCTAAAAGTAAAATGCCAACTTGTCGATTTTCTTTTCCTTCTCCCTCTCTCCCTTTTCCGATTTTTCCTTCTGCAGCTCTCTCTCTCTCTCTCCCTCTCGGCAATTTTCTCTTCTTTTGTGTAGTTTTATTGCAGCTTCTGGCAGCGGATCTGTGATCTCTCTGGCAAATTCTCGCACAAGCATCAAGGAAACGCCACCACGGAACAGTAATCAACGATAAAATTCTCGACGAAAAATTACATAAAACACGAAATCGACTAAAAGAAATAGGAAGTCGATTTGCCATCAAAACATAGGGGGGATTTTACTTATAAGCAATGCCTATTTTATATGATTTTTCTAGGCACAATACAATGTTTAATTGTAGCAAAGAAGAGTCACTGAGAGTTGTAGTTAAACAAATAATATTCACCAATATTCAACAATATTCAACAATTCAACAATGACTGATTCGATTCAACAACAGCTTCTAGCATCCGCTTGCGGCTACAGTTTTCAACAATAATCCGTAGCAACCGTGTTAAAAAACACTTTTCAACAACAGTATTTAACAATACATTTCAACAACAATGCGAAAGCCACCATAAAACCAAATAAAAACAAAATTAAATAAACAAATTGATTGTTTTTCAGAATAAAACATACAAAAGACAAAAAAACACAACACCATTCAATTTTCCAAATATTTTAAATTCCAATTCATTAATTTCTCACTATTTATTCCCACTTAAATGTCGCATAAAAATGTTGAAAGTCTCACATTTTCACAGCCAATAACTCACAATTTTCCTCCAGCTGCTGCTCACTGGCTGGCTGGTCAATGAACTTTTGTCATTATTGTTCACAGCTTTTCCCCGAGAGATGATTTTCGTATAAAATGATTTGGTATGATTTTTCACTTCCTAGTTAACACCTCGAATGTGGGTCTAGTAATGGGACCAGCAACTTGCCGAGTGTATATTCTTATAGTCTTACGAATTATACAAATTGTGTGATTTTTACTTTGCCCGGGATCGCTGCTATATATGCTTAGCTAACTGAACATTATGACTTTTGTTTATTTCGCTATCTTTTGTTTTTCTTTCATTCCTGAAAATTGTTTGCATGCCTATCTATAACTCATATCTATTGAGAGAGAAACCGAAAGCATTCCGAAATGGTTTGGGGGGGAAATTTAGTAAGTCGGAAAAGCGCTCTTATTTTTCTTCGATTTTTGTTTTTTGTTGTTTTGCTTATTTTTTGACCCAGACACGTGCCGCACTCAAGTGACCAGTGGAAAGGGGGGATAGGATATTGTTTTCTTAGATGCACAGAGATAAAATTATAGCTATTTCATGGAAATCTTAGAGTTATAATATTAATTATTACAAAAATATACTTTTTCTATAGATTTTCATATTTTAAATAATCGTTTTTTAGGCGTTTGTTCTTTTCAAAACTCGTTTAATATATTTTCCTAAGCGCTTATAATTTTCTCTCTGTGCCTGATCATTCTTTACAAAAGAGAGAGGACCATATTCCTGTCGCCTTACCTAACATCTTCTTGGGACTGGAGGGCGCGGTGCCGCCCTCAAAGCCGGAATCGTTGCTGCACGTGCTCATACGTATAATGGATGGCGATCCAGAACCGGAACCAGCAGCGGCAACACCACCACCACCACCAGCAGTAGAACCAGCGGCTGTAACGCTCAAGGTAATGGCACTGGTAGCTGTTCCACCACCATCAGTGGAATCCTTGCCAGCATTTGCCTTAGAATCCACGGAACTGGCACTGCTTGCCGAGGATTCACTGCACTCCTCGCTCTCATCATCGCTATCCTCATCCAGGGATCCACCTGATCCCTCCTCAGAGCCACTCTCATCGTCTGTATTCTCATCGGAATAGACAATCTTTTCGCGCTTCCACAGGGGACGCGGTGTGGCCACCAATGGATAGCGTGGCGCCTCCTCCTTTACATAGCACTTGTTGGTGGTATCGATTTTGATCTTCTTTTGGGGATCAAAGCGTTTGGCTTCGGCAGCGGCTTTCGCCTTTTGCTTTTTCTTCTCCTTGCGCTGTTTCTTCTTCATGCTGGCCGTCAGGTGGATAGAACCGTCGATGCTGGAATAATCTGGCGAACTGACGTCGTCGTAGCTATCGTCGCTGCTCTCGGCCGACGATGGGACGTAGTCCTCTAGAACGGCATCAACGTCTCGCAGATACTGTGCCAAATTCGATACTGTTGCAAACTTTGATAAATTATTGCCGACGCCGTCGGCGATGCCTTCGCCGCAGCTGTTGTCGTTGTCGTCGTGGTCGCGGTCGTGAGCAACATCAAGAGCGGGAGCGGTAACAGCAGTAGCAACAACATCAAGAGCGGTAGGACTAGCACCTAGACTGGGAGCAACACCTAGACTGGTAGCCACATTGAGAGCAGAAGTTGCAGAAGTTGTAGGCGTTGCAGTTGTCGCATTGCTTGTTGCTGCTGCTGCTGCTGCCGGCGATGACGCATTTGTGGCCTGTTGCTGTTGCACTTGCAATGCCTGCTTGCTGGGGGCCAGCGTTATAAATTGATCGGCATTGATTGGGGTCACATTGCTCTCAGTATCATCAGGCTGAGATATTGCCGCTGTTGCTGCTGCCTTCTTTTTGCCGGCACTTTTTGGCTTTATCGCTTTCGGTGATTGCACCTTTGACTTGGCGGCTTCCGTCAATTTCGTTTTGGTTTCCGTTTGCCCTGCCAATGTTGCTGCCGTGTCGTGTTGCTGCTGCTGCTGTTGTTCCTTATGCGTTGTTTTATTTATTTTTGTTTCGGCTGAGACCGAGACAGCGGCTGCGACTGCGGCTGCCGTTGCCTGTTGTTGTTCAGGTGACTTGGCCATTTGCCCGCTATTTATTTTTGGCCCTGCTGTTTCGTTCAGTTTTGATTTGGCTGCTGCTGTTGGTGTTGCAGCAGCGTTGCCAGATATTGTTTTAGCTGTTGCTGCTGCTGCTCCTCCGACTGCTGTCTTACCAACAGTTGTTGCTGCTGTCATAGCTGTTGTCTTTGCTATTGTTGTCTTTGGAGTTGCTGGTGCTGTTGTTTTGGCTTCATCTGTCGCAGTTTTGAGTGGGGTTGCTGCAGCTTTAGCCTGTGGAGTTATTAGTGTTGCAGCTTTAGGCTGTGGGGTAGATATTGTTGGTGAGACTTTTGTTGGTTCTACAGATTTGATTTCTGATGTGGTTGCTGAAACTTTTGCTGTGGGCTCAGCTTTTATCTGCGGCGTTGGTAATTTTTTCTCCTTAGCTGTTGGTAAATCTTTTCCAGCTGTTGGCTTTTCCTCCTTGCTTGTTGGTAAACATTTTGCAGTTGTATCTGTTTTGATTTCTGTTGTTGTTGGTGAAGCTTTTGCTTTTTCCTGCAAGCTTGTTGTGGCTACAATGGCTGGTGTTTCTGTTTTTATTTGCGTTGTTGGTGTTTCAGTTTTTATTTTAGGTGTATCTGGTGTTTTTGGTGTTTCTACTTTTAGTGGTGGTGTTTCCACAATTATTTTTGGTGTAGCCACTTTAGTTGTTGGTGAATCTTTCGAGGGCGTTGTAGATTTCGCCTCCACTGTTGTTGCTTTCGGTGAAACCTTTTTGGCCAAAACAGTTGTTGTTTTGGGTTTAGCAGCATCTGCAATTGTTGGTTTTTTCTTGGGCGATGTGGCTTTTAATTTTGGTGTATCAGTTGTGGGTGTTGTTGTAGTTTTTGAAAAATCTTTGCCTGTACCTATTGAGCTCTTTATCTCCGTTGGAGTTGTTGCTGTCTTGAGTTCTATCAGAAGTTCCGACTTAAGTTTCGGTGTTGTTGGTGTCTTTGATTCTGTCTTTGTTTCTTTGGGTATCGTTGGTGTTGTTGGTGGCATTTCCTCTTCGAGAAGTCGCTCCTGTCGCTCTGCATTAACCTTTTTCCGATTGGTCATGTAGAGAGTTTCCCGTGATCCAATTTGAGACCAAAAGTCCTCACCGCTTTCGGATTTTTGAATGGCCTTGCGAATGGGCTTGGGCGTGGCCACACCACCCTCGACCTTGGCCTCTGTTGGCTTTGGCGTGGCCACACTACTTACCACTTTGGCCTCTGTTGGCTTGGGCTGCTCCTCCTGATGCTGCTTCTGCTGCTGCTCCTGTATGGCCGCCTCGTCGAAGGTGAAAATCTGCGCCACACTCACATGCTGCTCCGGCTGCTGACCACCAGTCTTGGCGCTGCTGATCTTCTTTAGCGGCGATGTCTTGGTTGTTTTTGGAGCTGCCCGCATGAATCCCTCTGGTAGGACGGCCTGCTCTCTCACCTCTGCCGGCGGTGTCTTTTTCTTGGGCAGCTTGAAAACCTTGTGTATCTGATGGTGCTCCTCCACCGTCTCCACATTCACCGTGAACTTGGGCTTGGGACTGGGACTTGGCGTGGAACTCGATCCCGAACCGGAGCTAACAGCGGCCAATGACTGTAGGTTCGAGGTGTCCTCATTCAGTTCCAAAACACTGGGCATATGATCGATCTGTGGCGTCACCTGAGGGGCATTCTCCACCTCCACAATGGCGGTGATCTTGTGGCGCAATTTCTTGCTCTTCTTGGAGCGTCGCTTGGCTCTCTCGCCGCTAGCAGCCTCATCCGCTGTGGTGGTGCTATCATGACTGGACCGACGCTCCAGGTGGATCAGCTGGAAGGTGCCAGAGCTGGACTTTTGCAACTTGTTCAGAATCTCCTGCTCCTGTTCCTGTATAATCGATGCCCGGCGTCGCAGCTCACCGGCATTTAGATCGTCGTCTATCTTGTCGGAGGAGATATCCTCACAAATGTCATGGAACGTGGGACACTGCACCAGGCTCAGTCGCCGTATGGTCTTTTCAATTTCCTCGAGATTTTCCTGCTTCTCTGAGGCGGAAATGGAGGCGGTGTCCGAGTCCTCCTGTTCTTCCTTGTCCAGCTTGGCTTTGGTTTCCGTCACCTCTGGAGTTTGACTCCTTTTAAGGTTCTGTCTGAGTATGGGCTGTGCCTGCTCTTCCTTCTCATCTCTGATGTAGAATCTCTCCCGAAGCAGTTCTCCCGGTGACTTTTTATTGCTGGTGGCGGGAAAAGCGGCTAGTTCTTCGGCCAATTTCTGGCGCCAACTCAGACTGGGCTCGGTGGCTGGTGGCAGATCCCTGAACTGATGATCCTGCTGTGCCTGCTGCAGGACCTGCTCCTTGGGACGTTCCTTGCTGCGCCTGCGAATCGTTGAGAGCCGAACGACGGCACGATTTCTTTTGATGGTGGATCGACGATTGGGACGGGCTTCGGTTCTTGCCGGATCTTGATTATCCGATGAGGTGACCTCCTCCTGTCTGTCTGTCTCCTTGGGTGTGATCTCTTCTTTGATTTCTTCCTTGGACTGCAAAGGTTTCTCCTCCTTCTGCTCCTTATCCTCCTTCTCCTTTTCGATGGTCCTGGCTGAGGACACTCCCCGGCGATATCTTGAGGAGCTTACATCTATATCCGCCGTATTTATGGCAATGGGACGCGGTGGAATATATCGGCTTGTGGTTCCCGAGGAGCCATAACTGGGACTGGACACCGAGGAGCTGCTGTATTTGGGCGACTGGATTCTGGTCAAAGGCATCAGGCTGCTGTGACCACTATGCCGGCCGGTTTCGGTGATTGTGGTTAGCTTTGGCTGATACCGTGAGACGGAGGAGGATGTGGAGCTGCTGCCGGTATAACTGCTGGGGGAACGCGGCGAGGAGGGGCCCAGCGGCACCATATAGCTGGCCGGATAGGAGCGATTGTAACTGGAGGTGTAACTGGAGCCGGGTGAGCCCAGATTTAGGCCCAGGCCGGAGCTATAGTACGGCGAATACAGCTGGCTACTGCCGCCGCTGTAATAGTAGTTGGTCGTGTCCGAGTACAGAGGCATAGCGAGGCCTTTTTTTCACCACTTACTGAACCAAAAAAAAATATATATAAAAAATGTTTTGTATATCACTTTGTGTGTTGTTGGCTTTTCTTTGGCGATTTTTCCGCTTTTCACTGTTTTTGTTTCGGTTGAATTGTTTTTTCTTGATTCGTTTAGGATCTCATATTTGGTTTGCAATTACGCTGGGTTAAAGGTGATGCTAAAACAAATAATATCTAGATAGTATATATTTCTAAATGGCACACGGGGGTTATTTATTTGTTATATTTATTGATTTGCTTATTTATTATTTATTTACTTTAATTTCACAGGCTTATTCATGTAATTATTTTTATTTTTTATTGTTGTATTAATTTAATTGTATTATAAATAATTTTGTCTTTATTTTTTAAAAGGCCCTCAAATAAAATATATAAAAACCTACACAAAACCAAGTGTAAAGTTGTTATAAACAAATAATGTAATAAGAAAACTAAAATTGGAAAGTAAAAAAAAAAAACTATTTTTACTAAGCCTTTTGTACCATTTTTTGTTTGTTTTTCTATTTGAAAAATTTGTTAAATAAATTAATATATTTTTGAGCCAGTCAAAAATTAAATCATTTGTATTTTAAATATTTTAATATATTTAATATTAAAAAGAAAAATTAAATAGTAAGGGACTTTAAATAAATATTAAAAAATAGTAAAAGAGTTGAATTAAAGAACTTGTTGTTAATCAATAAATATAATTGTTTCCTTCATCAATAAAAATCTACAAAACCAAAACAAAAGTCTAAAAGGCTGAAAAGTGTTTCTCAAAATATAAAAAAGGTGTTAATTGCTTGAAATAAACACACTTCCCTCTACTTCCCTGTACTTCCCTCCCCTGTTTCAGTATCTTTTCATCCGTTGACCAAATAAACTGATTGAATTCGATTTTCCTTCGTGAGTTTCCAAATCCAATTCGATTTCCGGCCAAACCAAAGTCGATGTCAATAACTCAATTTAATTGCAAGCAGCAACTACACACTAAAGGGGGCTATAATAATCCCAACGCTGCTTGGGCAACACATTATAAATTTCAAAGATTTAACCATAAATTTGATGGCACTTCACTTGATTCCTCGCAGGTTAATGCTTGCCGAGAGATCTACAACATATATACTATATACACAGTTGTATCGGCTCTAGATCTACCTCTGCATACATACATATATACATCTCTCGGCCCTCACCGCTGTGTATTTAATTATACAATTTTCAGTTTGAGAATTTGAAATTTCAAAACTGCTGTCATAATAATGTGCCTGCCAGCCAGCATTTGGCAATAGCACACGAATCGGGCAGTTCACATTAATTATGGCCTAATTGGCATAAAAGGGTTTAATTCCCCATGATCGAGCGATCGGAAACGAATCAAAAGTTGTTAATTATTCTATAATTGAAATTTTTATAATAAAAAAAATTTAGGTGCGTTTCTGTGTTTTTAAATTAGTTTTAGTTTGATATTTTTAAGAAATAATTAAAAATTAAATAGTTAAATTTGGTAGCAATATTTCTGAAGGAAGTTACAAAATATATTGTGATATTCTTCTCTATCTGTAATAATAAATAAATAAATAAATATTGTGATATTTATTTGTTTTTAATATAAATTAAAATTAGCAATTTATTTATAGTTCTTATACTTTATTTGTCTAAAAAACCTTTTTTTAAATATTTAAAAATCTTTAAAAATATTTAAAAATCTTTTTAAAATATTTAAAAATCTTTTTAAAATATAAAATCCTTTAAAATATTTAAAAATCTTTTAAAAATATTTAAAAATTGTAACTGCTGTGCTTTAATTAATTTTATTGTCTGAGTAATTCATATTTAAATTAAAAGCTAACTTTTGGGTTATTTTACAAATTAAATAAATGTTTAGCAGAAATAAATACATATTTTCTTCGGTTTTTATTAAATAGATTATTTCAGGCAATAGTTAAACGTATTTCGTAGAAATCTTTTTATTAATATTTCAACTTTTATTTTGAATTTAAAATACAGCTAGTAAATTAGTTCTTCTACTTTTTTTTTTACTTCCCCTTCCTAGTCGTGCCCCAAATTAATTTTAGCCTTAAAATTGGCTTTAAAAATTGTCTGAATCATTCGGTGAATAAATAAAAAAGCTGATTAATTCACCGACTAATTCTTTCCCAATTGTTTATACAAATTAAACAAATAAAGTTGTTCCAGGGAAAATCGACTTGATCAGCGAAACTCCTAGAATATATTCAATATTATTCTGCCAAAGGAAATAGATAAAATTGAAATGGAATTGTCATTGACTGAAGGTCAGTGCCTGGCCTGGAATTGATGGCTTTTCAATAATTAACGCCCTGCGTGTGTTCAATGGACTTATTATATGTTTTATTATTGGCCATCGTCTGAGCCTTTTTTTGCCCACATGTGCCATATAGAAATAGATATACTATATATGTATATATATACAAATGATATATATAAATCCAACGTAGGAGATATTATAATTTTTTGCATGACGTAAGCGCTCACGAGTCGTTGTCTGCGATTTTCTTCTTAGCAATTTTTTGCCACGCATGAAAATATTTGACACTTTTTTTTGTTCCGTATTTTTCTGTTTTTTTTTTTTATTATAACTTTTTGTTTAATTTTTTATTAGCCTTCTAGTGCACACACTTGAATTTTTTATTGTATTTTTTTTTTTTTTTTTTTTTTGTATAATTTTTGTTGTTTTAATTTTTACCGTGAACGCGACGACAGGCAGCAACACAGCCAATAGTGGTGTTAACAACAAAAAATAATAAAATAAAATCGAAGAAGGAGCTCTTTATATTCTCGACGTGGCGAACGCATTAACGGAAACTACTGAAATGTGGAAAAAGGCAGCGCAGAAAATTTTCAATTCCGAAGGCGAAAAAAATTCACGGGAAAATTCGAAGACCATCTGTGTGAGAAGAGAGGCTAACTTTGCAGCAGCAGCAGAGATACTACACACGTGTATCTGTATCTGTATCTGTATTTTGTACACACAACAAAAAATAGTAATTAAAATTGTATAAAAAAAACTAGATTTGTTTTTACGGGTATGAGGGCAAGTTATGGGGATTTTTGTATTATTTAAAAATTTTGTTATAAAGTAAAAGGCTTAAAAATAACTTAAAGTAAGCCTTTTATGTCAAACAATGCCTTTAAATTTCATTGAGTATTCCCTTTACGATGAAACAACTATTACAAATACTTAAAATATAACCTTCATGGAAAAACGCATTTTTAAATATTTTTGAAATTTCTTTAATGCCGAAAGATACCTAAAATGCTACCTTTTTTTAGAAAACCTTTGTTAAAAAACCCCTTAAATATTCCCAAATGAAACCCAAACAGGACAAATTATTAATTTTTTAACTGAACTTTCCACATTCCTTAACTAAAATCATTATTTTCCTCTAAGTGTAGTTGTTTCTTGTATTTCTACCTGTATGTGTGTTGAGGCTAAGGCATAGTCACAGGCCCAGATCAGCATCTTCCTCTTGCCATTATCAGCATCTCTGCCAATTTCGAAATATGCCCCGTCAGAAAAAGATCAACACACACACATACACACGCACACACACACACACACACACACACCCTAAAAGCTATTGCCATAAATTTTCACACAAAGGCGAGCGCGGTGTTTTTCGAATTTCGAAAAGCATCAAAAACCATTTTGACGTATTTTTTTGCACAGCGAAAGTAAAAGCGAAAAGTTGAGAGAGAGAGAGAAAGAGAGTGGGAGAAATCGAAGGAGAAATACAAATTCGAGAACGAAAAATTTGAGAGAAAGAAAGAAACACAGAAGCTGTCATAAAATATGCGGAACAATTAACTAAAATAAGTATAGGTAAAAATATATACACATATAAAGGTTTCATAAGATTTGTTACAACAAAAGAGAAAGAAATATAACAAAAAAATTTATGAAGGGACTTAATTGAAACTTAAACAATATTTATTTATAAAGTTCAGGTATTAAAAATAATATTTTACCATGTTGAGAGTTGATTTTAACTATTTAACCTTCCAACTATTTATTTTGTAATTTTTAGAAAATAATAAAAATGTATAAGATGTTTTATTGTAGACCGAATTTTAGGTTTGCACAAAAAAAAAAATATATATATTAAATTAAAGAGAAGAATAAACCATACTTTGAGAGCTAAATTAATAAATAATCAAATTAAAAACAATTCTTAAAGAGAAACTAAAATTTAAAACCAAAAACTCTTTAAAAATGTTCTAAAGACTCATAGAAATTTCGAAATGCTGTCATAAAATGTGTGACCAATTAATTGTCACTAAAATGTATCAGTCATAAGTCTAATCAAACATCAAAGTGTTCAGTTAGGCGATGTATAGTAAAAAAAAAAATATATATATATATATATATATTTAAACAAATGCAAAATTCTCTCCGAAAGAGAAAAAGTATCAAGAGAAACTGAAATGCCTGCCAAACATCAAAGTGTTAATTATGTTTAGGATATAAAATCACCAAAATGGCACATAATTTATTAAAAATTAGTATTCATAATTTTATAATTAAATATATAAAAAAATATTATTAGTTATGCGACGAAAGATGTACAAGAAAATATATTAACTTGTTTAAAAAGTTTCTCTAAGGCTTTGAGCATTAAAATTTAAAGAAATAAGTAAATTATCTAGAAAATTAAATACAAATATTTAAAATCTAATAAATTTAAAAAATAAATAAATCAATTTTGTTTCAAAACCCCACAAATCTAGGGATTATAATTTACAAGCAAAAGCCACAACAAGGTAATCCTAAGTCTTAAAAAAAAAAGCTTTCTAAAAAATGTAAATTAAATGCTTATACCATGAATTTTTATAGAAAAAAAAGTTCATGGTTTTGACGTAATAAATAAATAATACAAATATTTATTTAAAATAATTTAAAAAATTTAAAAACAGTTTGACATCTTTGCCAACATGGACTTTTAGCAGTTTTGCCATCCAAAAGGCTTTTTTTCTGGGCGATCATCAATTCACTTGTTTGTGGCACCTGCTATCAAGATGTTTAGCTAAAATTGTCCAATTTCCCCCTTTCCTTTTCCTTTTCTTTCCCTTCCGAGGTGATGCGAAATGCCAGAAATGCCGCACGTAGGATATATCTCACATGAGACCCATACCCCATACCCCATTCCTAATGCCATACTATAACCATAGGCATCATATAGTTATGGCCAAAATAATAGGAGAATTTAATTAAAATTTAACAGTAAATATTATTTATAGAATTATTTATTTTAAAAAAATTCATAGAAATGCTTTAAAAAATTTTACTTCTTTATTTATGGGCAAAATAAAAAAATTTAACAGTCATTTTATTTATAAATTATTTATTTTTACCTTTAATTAATTCATGTGTCATGACTTAATTTATTTATTAATAAAATTTAATTTTTTTAATACGGACATTTTTTCAATAATTTTAATTCTTCTATATTATATATTTTAAAATTGTTTTCAACAATTTTATAAATATTTATGACTTTCCTAAAATATTTAAAAATCTACTAGATCTATTTTATTGACCTGCACTATGCTGGCCACGTTCCTAGGACTCGAAACTTATAGAGCGTGTACATGCGATGCTAATGGTGACGCTTTTCGGTTCCGCAAAGTACATTTATAGATCGGAGGAGAGCAGGGGGTGGAGGAGGTGGCAAGTGGAAAGCGCCAAACAACTAGAAATAGAACTGCAACATGCTTTTCTCTTTTCTCTATTTTTTTTTTTTTTTTTATAATTTTTTCTGCTGGCTCAGTACTTAATCTTTGCGATTTATAGCGTTCGAAAGAGTGAGGGGTATAGACGAGTGTTTTTATATATTTTAGTGCGATATTTTTGCGACTGCATTCCTTTCGGTGTCACTTGTATGTAAAAGTGTCAGGCTCTGAGCGCACACTTGTTCACTTGGAAAGAAGAACACCATAAACAATATGCGATTTAACGAGTTTTTAAATGTGTTAAATATATATATTTTGTCTTTCCAAAAAGTAATTATAAATAAATGTTGATTATTTGTTTAGAGTTCAATTAAAAACCTAGTTTGTGGCTTAAGAAAATTAAAAAAAAAAACTGAAGAGAGGATAAGAAAATTATTTAATTAATTTGTTATTATTATTCAATATTTAATACATATTTTTGAGGATATTTTAGTTTTTTATAAACTTAAAATTCTGGATAAAGAAGAGTTAATCCTTTAATATTTTAAATAATTTAAAAACATTTCTAAGAATATATCAACAATAATTTAAAATGTATTCTTAAAAGAAATATGTTACAAAATATAATCAACAAATATTAAAAAGCTTCTGAACACGGTTTTTAATATTTTTAACATCTTTTCTAAGGCCTAAAAAATCCTAGAAAATTTACAGGGCATTCCCTTAGTCGATTAAAGCGACTTTGTTATGTCTTCTTGTTATTTTTGGCTTGTTTCGTTGGCAATGTTTAATTTATTATTTTTTTGTGTGTTTGGCAAAGTCGCAATAAATTGATTTCTAATGCAGTCTGGCCAGTTGTCTGTCCATCTGCTATATAAAGGCGATTTCGGCTCGATCTGTCTTTTGCATTATTTCCGCTTTTCAACGGCAAGTGAAAGTCTTTTGTTCGTGTGACAAACGCAAGTAATTTTGTAAATTAAATGTTGAAATAAAATGAATCACTGGTATATATTTATAAAAATATATCTTCTTTTTTATTGCATTTCCAGCAGAGAAAAATTTTAATATTTCCTTGTATATATGCACCTGAATTTAAGCCAGAAATTATAATAATAAGCTGACACAATTACGAAAATTCTCTGAAATTCCAGAGAATGTATGTCGTAAAGAGCGAGAATTTCAGTAAAAACCATAAATAATTACTACATTTTTCATATAAAATACCTTTTGGAATTTAATTAAAATTTTTTAATTTTAAGAGCTCAGATTTCTTTCTTTCTTCTAAGCAATTTAATGTATAAAATAATTTTTCTTTTGTTATTAGAAAATTTTAATTACCTGCTATTTGCCAGGATATTTCTTTTATTTCCCTTTATTTAGTACTTTTTGCCCCACTGACCGTTACATTTTCCGAGGCTGCAGAAAAAGCCCAAAAGCCTGAGGTGCTAACAATTGCTAAAGGAATTGTTTAAGCTTTTCGTGGAAAGCTATTTATTTACCTCTGACACAGGTGGTGCCACCTGGCAAAAGCTCAAAGCCAATATTGAAATCGCAATAGGATTTAATATTTAAGAATATATAATTAAATATATTTTAATAAGGATTAAGTAAGAGCACTTAAAATGAAAAGAACTTTAAGGAATTTATAGAAAAGCAAATTTGATATAAAAGTTTAAATCTTTTTTTTTTTTTAATATTAAATCAAAAGGTTATTACGTGAGCTTCTTATTTTTAAATAAAAAAATATAATAGAAATTCAAAAATATTAAATAAAATCTTATTTTTAATGAATTTATAATTTTAAATATTAAATTAAGTCAAATTCAATTATATTATTATTATTATTTTAATCAAATACTTTAAAAAAATATTATATTTTAAATATCAAATGCAATAATGTACCAGTGCCTTTACTTAATCACTTAATAAAAATATTCATTATATATATGGTAATGTAAAAATGGATTCTGATAAACTTACCTTCACATTTGAGACCCTGAATAAAAAATCCACCCATCAGCGAGCCGCAATGGTCACAAAAAGTCGGCGACATAAATGTATGGGGCTTAAAGCGATGCGGCATGTCAATTTTGAAGCGTTCACGAAGTAACTAAATTTATAACAAATAATAAAAAATAATAATTAATAATTAATAATCAAATGAAACATTGTGCTTAACCCACAATTGTACTGGCCGAGGTAAAAACGGAGCCAGAGCACTTGCCCAAAAGCTTTTCATGGCATTTCTTGTGCACCACCGTCTGGCAAACTATAAGAACATTTTTAAAAAATTATTCAATTTATCAAAGATATATTTTATAAAAATAAATAACTTACTTATGCACTGATAACCCTGCTTGCCAAAGCCCCAAAGGAACAGATTGCAAAAGGCACAAAACGTGGGCTGACGAAAGAACTTGGCCACAAAGCGATGGCCATTGATGTCATGGGTTCTGAAAGGGTTATTATTATTATTAGTAATAAAAATAGTATTAAAAAATAATAAAAAATATTTCAGAAATTATAAAGTTTAAAAAGAATACCCACTTCTGGTGCTTAATGGCTCCTCGGCGATTGGTTATGCTTCTGGGCCGCGTTCGCCTGTCCACATAAACCCCGCCGCCAGTTACTCCGCCACCATTGCCGCCTCTCTCGCCAGTAGCTCCTCCTGCACTACTCTCTCGATCTCGATCTCTATCCCTGTCCCTTTGATAAGCCTCCTCCTTGGAGTGCTGCCGCGGAAGCTCAAAGGAATGCTGCTTGCCATAATGATCTCGATCCCGATCCCGATCTCGATCCCGATCTCGATCTCGATCTCTTCTGGCTCCTCCAGAGGCACTGCTGCCACTCAGGCCACTGCCAGCGCCGCTACTACTGGTGGAACTGGGCTTGTGGCGTGCCTGTAAATAAGGATAATGATTAGAATTTTATATAAAATATTATATATATATTTATAAATACAGAATGTAATTTGTAGTACAAAATTCAACAAAATTTCCGCCTGATCTAAAAGATAAATAGAAAATAGAATACTTTACATATAGGTATTTTATTCTCTGTTTATACATTAGTTTTATACTTTTAAATTTTGCTAAACACAGAAACCAAATCGTACTGGCAAATTAATGGCTTTGATTTGTAAATAATTCTGCTTAAGTAGTAATTACTTTGGAAATGCTAAACAAATAGAATGCTTGCTTGGTTCATTGGCTTGTAAAACTATTTTCAATTGAATGTTGTTTGGTTTAGAATCTAACTAACTGAAAAAATATTCTATAATAAATAGTTAAAGAGTATATATTATAGAGTATAATATTATAGACTATATTAACCTCATGACTCTGTTGATGGCGCGACGTTGATCCTCCCGAGCTTCTTGGTCGCTGGCTGCTCGAGCTGTTGGTCTTCTGCTTGCGCACCTGGGGACGTGTAAACATCATCTTGAAGACTTGCTATATGGGATATATGGGATTCCAAGTCCAATTTCAAATCCCATCTATATTCAAACTGGCAAAAGGGAGGGCCTTCTGTTTAGTGTTTTCTATGTGTGTGTGGCGTGTGTTCTATTCCTTCTAGATTTGCATTAAATAAACAGTTTGCATTCTTCAGTCAGCTGTAGATTATATCCGCAGCCATGTTGATTGATATCTGGAATATAACAAAAACAGGATAAATATAGGGAAAACAAAGAAATTAGGGAAATAATTGCAAAAAACAGAAGAAATCTGGCAGATCTAGCTGTCAGTTGGGAGTTCTTTTAAGTTATTTAATTAGTTATTGCTTTGTAACTATATTTTAAACTCTTTAAATATTTAAATTACATAAATAATTTATAAATTCGTGGCACAAAGTAAACAATAAGTAAAATAAAAACAAAATAAATGAAATGAAAATGAAAACAATAAGAAGTTTCTAGTGTGACCAGATTGTGAACCTTAGAAAAAGGATATTTTTTAGTGTTGTGTAATGTCAAGACTTGAGAAAAACTTTATTCAGTGTTGGGTAGCGCTTTTAGTGGTCTTTAGAAAATTTAAAATTTTCTAGAAAACATTTAAAATTAATTGCATTTAAATTTATGTACATATTAATATTTAATTGCCATTAAATTGTATTATTTATTAAGTTCTAAATATGTTAGTAAACTTAATTTGTTGTCATGTTTACTCTTCGGCCTTGACACAACACTTTTTTGGACATTTCACCTCCTTCCCCTAATGAATTGTGTCACGTAGGCGCAACGACATTGACAAGTGGGCGGAGAGGTGTTAATGGGTAGGGGGGTTGAAGGCAACTCAAAAACCATTTGTCTCCAATGATAACCAGACTGATGATCACTACGAGAATCTATAATTTACACAGGGCAAAAAAATGCCTATAATATTTAAAAATATATTTTTGTATAAATTCCTTAAAAAAAAAACGACTTTCCAAATACTGACTTAAATTTCTTTGCTAAAATACAAATTTCATCTGTCATCAGATTTATTGCATGTTCAGTTATTTTTCTGCAAGCCATAAAACTTATTTTTTATGCCTAAAAAATATATAGTATGTGTGAATGTTTTCCTTGGAAATGTTGGGCTTTGGTCAAAACATTTTAATTCAACGGAATTAAGATGGTTTCAACATAATTTGAGTGAATTTTTTATTATTTTTTTTTTCGAAGGGGAACCTTACATTATTTTGTATTTTGCATTTGTTGTGTGGATTTTCGGTTTGTTATTTATTGTGATTTTTACAGCTTAACAGCGGCAGCAAAAACAGGGAGGCAAATTTGTTGGAGGGAATCCGCTGGCAAAAGGCGAAACGTTTAAAAATATGATTTCTGTTTTTGCTTCGACGCTCTCCACCAAAAATAAGCTCTTGATTCATTTAAAAATTTGTTGTGAATGCCCGCTGCCTTCTGCCTCGGACTGTTGTTAATGTTATTAAAAATAGAAATTAAGTGGCGAATTGTGCGAGATTGCGTGCCAATTGATTGCCGGATATGATAAAAACAACACAAACAAGATGCGCCAGAGGAACCCACCACCCACCCCTTGCCGAAATCTGTGTGTGCTCCTCAGGGTTAAGGTTTGTGTCTCCACGCACACACATCAAGGTTAACATCATTATAGATGACTGGGGATCACCCAAGAATTTTAATCTCCCTAAACCTCTTAAGAGGCGTCCATGAGAGTTGCTCATAAAATATTTGTGGGGAAAACATGGTCAGTCGTTTGACAAAACAAGTGGAAATTATATATTATATGTAAATAAATGCAAAAAAAAAAAAAAAAA